>CAXKVX010000266.1:0-21587 GCA_964058865.1 Eleocharis quinqueflora | reverse complement strand
CAATCTCTGCCTTGCAATACAACATCATACCATGGCTGTCAGCTTAATTGTTCGAGCTGCATGTCCAACAATTGTCCCTCATACTGTTCGTCTCTGAGTGAAAGTAAACCGAAGAAGAGTTTCTTCTCAGTTCAAATGCCAGTATTTATAGCTGAGATCTCCTTTGCCATTGTATTGGCAGTTTCCATTTTTTCAATAGCTTGTATGTATGTGCGACACAAGCTAAGAGGGTGCAAGTGCTCGGATGTTGAGGTGCGGGTAACGAAAAATCAAGCCTGTTCTTTTAACAAGGATTCCTTGAAGATCCAGCCTGATATGGATGAACTAAAAATCCGGCGGGCCCAAGCTTTCACCTATGAAGAGTTGGACGAGGCAACTGGTGGATTTTGTGAAGACTCGCAAATTGGGAAAGGGAGCTTCTCCTGTGTATTTAAGGGGATCTTGAAAAATGGAACTATAGTTGCTGTAAAGCGGGCAATAAAGGCTACATCTGATGTGAAGAAAACCTCAAAAGAGTTTCACACCGAGCTTGACCTTTTGTCTAGGTTAAACCATGCACATTTACTTAACCTACTGGGATATTGTGAAGAAGGGGGAGAAAGACTTCTAGTTTATGAGTTTATGGCTCATGGATCACTACACCAACACTTGCATGGCAAGGACCTGAACTTGAAAAGGCAACTAAATTGGATCAGAAGGGTCACAATTGCTGTTCAAGCTGCACGCGGTATTGAGTACTTGCATGGATATGCATGCCCACCTGTGATTCATAGGGATATAAAATCATCTAACATTTTAATTGATGAAGAGCACAATGCACGTGTGTCAGATTTTGGCCTCTCTTTACTTGGTCCTGCTGATAGCAACACTCCTTTATCCGAGTTGCCAGCTGGTACGCTGGGTTACCTTGACCCAGAGTATTATCGGCTCCATTACTTGACCACAAAGTCAGACATTTATAGCTTTGGAGTGCTCCTTTTGGAGATACTTAGCGGCCGCAAGGCCATAGACATGCAATTTGAAGAAGGGAACATAGTGCAATGGGCTGTTCCACTGATAAAATCAGGTGATATTTCTTCCATTCTAGACCCTGTTTTAAACCCACCAAACGACATTGAAGCGCTTAGAAAGATTGCAACAGTAGCATACAGATGCGTGAGAATGAGAGGTAAAGACCGACCATCGATGGATAAGGTAACAACCGCACTTGAGAGAGCACTAGCACTGTTAATGGGCAGCCCTTCCAATGAGCAACCGATTTTGCCAACTGAGGTAGTATTAGGCAGCAGTCGAATGCACAAGAAGGCGTCGCAACGGTCGTCCATTAATTTGTCATGTTCGGAGAATGAGTTGGTTGGAGAAGGGGACGAACAGACAATTGAGTATAGAGCTCCTTCTTGGATCACTTTCCCCAGTGTCACTTCTTCTCAAAGGAGGAAATCATCAGCATCAGAAGCTGATACAATAGTTGAAGGGAGAAATGTTGAAGGGAGGAGTGGTGGAGGTATAACAGGGGACCCACTGCGGTGCCTCGAAGAAGAAATTGGGCCGGCATCACCGCAGGAGAACTTGTTCTTGCAGCATAACTTCTAGGCCCATATTTTGTTGTGTTTTGAGTATAGAGAACTTGCAGGTAGGAAGGATTTGTTGTAAGCTATATTTTTCTCTCTTATATCCATTTTTGGAATGCATGCAATATAATCTTATGCATAGGCGCATAGCGTAATTTGTCCCCTTTTCTTTTTTCTAGCTTTGTGGCTTTTGTGTAGCTACTGTATCATTATGTACCAAGGAAAAAAAACAGTTTGGTACTACTATTGTGGTTGAAGGCTGATGGTGGTGTTGTGCAAATAAATGACAAAAGAGAATCAGAGTAGTGTATTGGATGACCGAGGTGTTTTTAATAAAAAATGCCATTTGAGTTTTTTATTTTCAATAACATGTATATGAATATGAGTTGTTTGCTATTCAAAAATTTTACCTGCCATTAACTATCCGTCTACTTGGCACTTTGCATGTGGTTGTGATTTGTTAAATCTACAAAATCAAATACCACCTTTTTAGGGTTCAGAATTCCAACGCTCATTGATTTTCTGCAAAAGCCCAAAATCTGATCGCAGATTAGCAGTTGTGAATTGTGAATTGTGATACTTTTTCACTTGTACTACCAAGATGTAAAGTCGCTTCTTGTATTTAGCAAGTGATATATAGCCACATAGGGGACCCGATACTTCTACCGCGCAGCATCGACGGACGGTTCAGATTTACTGCACTGTCAGCTACGGACGGTCCAGATTTGATTCAGAGAGTGATATTATAAAGTTTAGCTTGCACGAATCTTGATGCAAATTAAAAGCTGAAATTTGTTGCGCAGCACGCACAGTGACGGTGTTGTGCGGTAGAAGATTTTGTTCCCATATAAGTACTCTCGGCCAGCTTTTTCTTAGTGAAGCTTCGAAACTGGACCGTGTTGTTCAATCCAGCCCAGGCTGTTGTGCTTAAAACCCACGTGAAATAAGCGGCTCCATATCCAACAACAGATTCTATGTCGTCTCTGTTCCTCAAAAATAAATAAATACATAAATAAATAAAAACTGTTTTGTCTGTGACTCTGTGTACACTAGAGAACTCCAAGGACGTGGGTCCCGCTTTCATAGTTTCTCGACCTTTCGATCGTATTTTCTGATAGTTTTCAAATTTAAATATGAATAATTGGAATATGTTAATAAATTTGTCCTTGAATAGTATTTTTTATAAATTATAAATGCTACAGTAATAGTAATAATACTTTCTTGTTTACGTAAAATTTTCTTCTTACATGTGAAAATAACTTAAGTAATTTGATTATTTATGAAAACTTTTCTTTTGTACAATAAAACAAAACAAATGATGAAATATCGATTTCAAATCACAATTTTGTGAGGAGGAGCTGTAATAAATGGTTTAGTAAAATAAAAACAATGAGAAAATAAATAACATGTTAAGTAGCAAAACACATAATTCTCGAAATTCTTAACATATTGAAAATTTTATTAAACAGAAAATGATTTCTTACAAATGATTATAGTCTCTTATTATAGACGACAAGTGTATTGATCCAAAAATAAGTAACAACTGCAACTAAGGAAGTAATATATAATAATTCGGTGAATAAATTGAAAATCACTGCTAAGAAAATAAAATACAAAAAATAGGAAAATAATCTAGTTATCTAGGAATAAATCTCGGACAGATCAATCAGAGCAGTTCAGGATCACAATCTGAATCTGTCTTGGATTCATTTCTTTCTCGATTTGTGTCAGGCTCCCGAGATTTATGAAAACTTGACCTCAAGCTTGTATTTTACTAGTTTTGGTACTGCTGACAGTTCGGGATGTGATTTGAATGGTGGAGGTGATTGCAAAAATAGACAGGATGGGGGAAGATCCGGAGTAGGAGCTGGTGTAGGTGGTGGTTCATGCTCGACTAGTCCATTGTACTCTTCTTCGGATTCGAACCTGACCAGTCCTTCGTGTACGTATTCTTGATAGAACTCTTCAAACTCGAGGTATTTTCAATCCTCTCGTGATTCTTGGAACAACTCTTCAGATTCGAGAAACTCTTTGTTATCGGTCTCGTGTATTTTCTTCTCGACATCTTCGGTAAAATAGTCGAAATCAAACTCACATATCCTTTCCTCGATGCTATCAGAAGCATACTCGAAATAATTCTTGTAGATTTCCTCACTGTACTTGGAAACATGCTCGGAGTCATCCTCATAAATTTCTTTCTTGGAATCAAACTCGTTATCATCCTCGTGAATCTCTTCCTCGGAAACATGTTCTTCTTTGAGTTCTTGCTCGAACTTTATGTCTTCTTGTAGTTCTCGAGGAAACATTTCGACTTCAAGAATTTCGCTTATTGAACCGAAAATTTGGTAAGAGTGTCTTTCAAACTCGAAAAGTCGAGAGCCTTGTTGTTTGTGCTTGAGTGCTCGGGATGCTCGCTCGCCAAATCAAAGAGCTTGAGAACCTCGTTTGCCGAATTCGAGAACTTGATAATCTCATTTGTCGAACTCGAGAACTTGAAAATCTCGTCGGAAGTTGGCTCATTGTTTTCTCCTTGGGTTTGAGATTCCTTGAAAAGAAAGGTATTTCTACTCGAAGACCATCAAACCAATCTCGATTTTGTGCATGAACTGAATGATTGGCTCGTCTTAGGTCTTGATTGCGAGGTACGGGAAAAAGCGCAAGAAGTTCTTTGAGTTTCTGCACGTGTTGTTATTGGTATCATCGTTCTTCTTCACGAGCTTTACGTGCTTCTTCACGGGGTTGTCGCATTTCATTAAGAATAGTTAGAATGTTTGGATCTATCATGGTGAAGGCTTTGGTGATGAGAATATGTTGTGATGGGGTACGTTAGGGTGTGAAAATGCTGATGAGATATGGTGTTTGTGCGATTTTGAAAATACAACTTCGCGCAAGCGCGGAGGTGGTTGTTGACTTGCTCTGATACCACTTGACGCAATTTCGGTCCCAAATCACAACTTCGCGAGGACAGGCTGCAATAAATGATTTAGTGAAATAGAAACAAAGATGAACAAGTAACATGCCAAGTAGCAAAACACAAAATTCTCGAAATTATCAAATTATTGGAAATTTAATTAAACAAAAGATGAACTCTTATAAATGACTAGTCCCTTATATAGACAACAAATGTCTTAATTTCAAAATAAATAATAATCGCAACTAAGAAAGTAAATATATAATATTTGATGAATAAATCGAAAATAATTGATAATAAAATAAAAGACGGAAAATAAAAAAATAATTTAAATATCTAGAAATTAATCGAAGCAGTTTAAAATCACAATCTGAATCTATCTTGAATTCTTTTCCTTCTCAATTTGCGTCTATATATAAGGACAAAATAATGAAATAACAAAAAACATTCGTGTGACTATATGTTTTTCCATCAGCGGAAATTGTTACAAATAAAAAATTAGAATTTTATTGTTTAGTTTTTGAAAAACAAACATAGAAACAAAAAAACACAAGAGTTATAGACACCAGGGGCTGTTGAGTGTTGATTGGCAGAAAATTTTAAAATTGAAACTCTGGATAAATGAATGCAGGGACGGATTTAAAATTTTTGATCGAACGGAGCAAAATTTTGACATGAGATATATTATTATATTTTTTTTAGTCATGCGTATATTTTTTGTATTTTTATTGAAAATCTTATTTTAAGATGTATATTTTTGAAAAAAAATCAAAATAGAACATATTTTTTTAAGGAAGCGACTGTCTCCCTCTTATAAGCCTCCCTTACACGCCCCTCATATAAATCTTTATACTCAAATGTAGTAGTCTTTATATTTTTTAGTATAAGTCTTTATACTCAAAAAATATTATCATTGCATTTGTTCAATAAAATATTTATACAAAGAATTAAAAATAATTTATCATTGCATTTGAATGGAGGGGCGTGTAAGGGGAAAGCTAATATGGAGGACAGTTATATTTACTCTTTTTTTAATTTTCTAAAATTATAAACATATTTTTTGAATAAATTATATTATACCATCTATATTTTGAAAAAAAATCCAAAAAAATACACTTGCCCATGGGAAGAACGACCTCATGGGAAGAGAATTTGGTTCCTATGGCTCCCAGGCTCCGTCGCAGCTCGGCGGCCTCAGCACATCGGCATCCGAACAAATATCTTGAATATTAGAATAGAAATATTTTTGTAATCAAATTACATTGTAGTAGAAACCAAATTTGCATTAAATTATTTCCTCGCACAAATTACTGCACCTAAACGCCGAAATGAATCTTTGTATTATCTCCAAATAAACTGTGAAGAGGACCGTGCGCCAGCTCAGACTGGTGATAGGGGCTGTAACCCGTCTCACCCACATTCAACCAATCACAGTTACCCTTTCCACCTCATCAGTTCACCCCTCCTCTGTACCGTAACATTTTCCTTCTTAGTTCCCCCACTTCTCTCTTCCCATTCATGCCTTATCTTAAGCCAATGGCCACCACCTCTCTACAATCTCTCCACCAGACCTTTCTCCATAGCCACCACCGCCAACCTTTCGCTGAACAGAAGCTCACTTTCCTATTCAAAACTGGCAAGTCTAGTAGTTATGCGCTCTTCTCCAATCTCTCCTCTTCTTCCCTCACGACGACACCCACTTCCACAACTGGCACTGCCACCACAACAACACCTTCCCTCAAACTTCTAGAGCAGCATCTTTCATCCGGAAACTACCGTCAGGCAGATGAAGTGACCCGTCGCCTCCTCATAGTCCTTGCCGGGGAAGCAGCGCAGAAGCGTGGCTATGTTTTCTTCACTGAGGTTCAATTTATTTCATCTGATGATTTACGTGCAATCGACCAGTTGTGGCGGACATATAGCAGAGGCAAGTTTGGGTACAGTGTGCAGAAGCGACTGTGGGAGAAGTCGCGTCGAGACTTCACACGCTTCTTTATCCGTGTCGGTTGGATGAAGAAGCTCGACACTGAGGTAGAGCAGCACAATTACAGGGCGTTTCCAGACGAGTTTGTTTGGGAGCTAAATGATGATACACCGGAGGGGCATTTGCCGCTTACTAATGCATTGAGAGGGACCCAGCTCTTGACATGTATTCTCACACACCCAGCATTTGCCGAGAGTGACGAGGGAGAAGTGAGCGATGAAGATGTCAGAGAAGAGAGGCCAAAGGGTGTTGAGAAAGGAGATGAGAGGAAGAAGTTGCTAGATTTCAAGCCTGATTATTCCTTTTGAGAGGAATAGGATACATATAATATGCATTAGGAGATTAAAACCATTGTTTTGTGCAAATGGCGCTACTAATTATTTAAATAAAGGTTGATAATCTAATTGTACTTTGATTTACTTGCCTGTTTTCCTTGGAAGTTGTAGGTTTTGTGCTTATTGGAAAACACAGCTAGAATTTAAAATCGAACATCTGATGATTCCTGATGCAGAGGAATGTCAGTCAATTTCGTGAGTATCAAGAGACGACATCAGCAAAGGATAGATGTTTTTTTTGTTTTTTTTTCCATGTAATTTATTCCAAATTAACTACAGACTGAATAAGTCTGTGGATCGACAGATCTACAAAGTAATATATGTTATAGGAGTTTGCTAAATACCGCTCAATATATTTTGCCAAAATTTCGTCCACACAAGATTGATATTTTTCATTTAAGGATTATTTTTTATATTGATTGACATTTTTTATTTTCGCAAAAGAATTGATAATTTCAACTTTTCTGACGAGTGACGACGTCACATTCTCATTTGTAGACGAACCGACGATTTATAGATTCTCATATAGAAATCATGAATCAAACACCTTAAAAACTAAACGTCTTACAACTCAGTACATTGAGCCCAAATAGGCCCAAGTACAGTGATCAGAAAACTGAAGATGTGCATGTTCAAAATATTGCAAAACAAATACAGAAATGAAGCATTCCTGTTATAAAAAAATTACTGACATAGGTAAAGCATCATACGAAATTGTAGAACTTGTAAAATTGTACCGAGTTACATTTATCTAGAAGACTCAAAAAGAGAGCGGACAGATCTACTCGACAGGGACGGATTCAAAGCTTAATTAAGTCCGGACACAACTAAGCTCAAACATTGAGATTGAGATCAAGCTCAGTCACAAATTTACTAAAGTCCACTAAAATATCAATAAAAACTCATTTTCACTACAAAAATCACTAAATTTGCATTTTTTTTTAAAATCAAGCCCCAGGCACTTGCCCGGACTTGCCATTCACGTATGGGTCCGCCCTGCTACTCGAGCCAATGAATAATTAACAGGAATACCTTTCTCTCAGCAAATATTTGCTTATATTTTAAAAGAAGACACACTGATACTTCATACACTAATTCTACAAAAAATGAAACCAAATGCAGGTCTTACGTGCTCATCAGTTAAGCGCATGGACACAACCTCCTGGTATGCTGATGTGACCCCTCACAGGAAAGCCGCTCCTCCATTTGTGTGTACAAGCATGCTCCAGGATTCTACAAAAATGACCAATAATCGAGTTAAAACCTTAAATATTAGGAAAAAAGAAAACAAATTCTTGATGTATATAGGATATACCAAATGGCTAGGAGCATCCTCGGCCACTTCAGCTGGTTGATCAGCTCCCATGCTAACATAGCAACCATTTTTGCATCTCATGTATTTCTGTAGACTGGTATACAGAAAGAAAGAAAAAAAGTAAACAGTTATAAAAAAACAAGTAGTTTTTGCATTTTACCAAAATTGCAGAAAGAAAGCAACATTTCTAACAGAAATAGCTAACACCCACCATTTTGAAGTTCTTTGCAAAGAAGGAATCATATTATTACAAAGTCAGTCCAATATGACCAAAATGGAAACTTGATAAAATTCATTCAATGTGCCAAATTGGCATTGACATCTTAATCCAATAGTTTGGTTTTGGCTCAAAACAGCCTCAGCAAAAGAAAAGAATCAGGACTCTGGGAGCAACATAAACACCGTCATCTTTTAACCCACATCTGGGTGCTAGACAGCCAGTACCAGATGTTGATTGAGTATCAAAAACAACAAAAGAAAGAACTTGTCCTTCTTCTGTAAAAATCCGAAACCAGAGTACAGACAAGAAGCTCAGTGTCCCTTTCCGGCATGCTCAACCTGTCAGACATGCTCAGTGCCCCTTTCCGGCATGAGTAATGTCGGGCACTACTTACAGCAAGATGGTTAACTTTCCACGGCAGCAATATGAATACAACACTGATATAGATCACATAAAAACCGAAGACAGTACAGACAAGAAGCAAAGAAAAGGAACTTACATATCACATCGGTTCAGTAAAGAGAGCATGTTAAACAGGCAAGATTGCCCCCTTGACCTACAAACTGACTCACATGACTCCCCAGGCCTGAATTACAAATAATATGCCATTAACTAAATTTGACATACTACAATTTCATTTTGCACAAGGACTAGCAATCTAGCATTGCAAACCTTCCCACAAGAACATCGATCCCAGTCAACCTAGCTTCAGTCTTTGACTCTTTAGGCTCTGGATTAAATTTGTAAAGTTTTCTTGTTAAAATGCAGTAAATACAGAAAAAAGTGATTTTGATTTAATAGTTAATGGCTTAAAGAGGCTGAAATATCCATACCAGAAGAATTCCTGTGCATAGAAAAGCAATGATGGAAGTCACTAGCATAAGCATTTTCATGCACCTGACAGGAGAAACATCATGAAAGTTCATTTAAATATATACTAAATAGTGACTTTATTTAGTATGCGAGAAAAAAACGACAAACATCTAGCATTCTATGCAACAAAAATGTCCCACAAAAATTGAAAGGTAAGTTTTAAAGGTTGGCGATCAGACCTACACTGTATAGAGCAAAATGTTGGGTTACTAAAGGACAACACATATAAAAGATGAGCGTGGCAGAGATGTGTATGTTACGGTGGATATGTGGACATACAAGAAAAGGATCGCATTAGAAATGACGATGTACTTGACAAGGTCGGGATTGCACCGTTTAAAGAGGAACTTATTCAACATCTTTTGAGAAGAGGTAGGAGTCGACAGAAATTGACATGGGATGAAGTCGTAAAAAAAGACTTAAAGGTATGAAATGTCTCCAAAGAGTTGGCGTCAGATAGGAGTGCATGAAAGTTAGCGATTCGCGTATCAGAACAATGACAGACTAAGATTTAGAAGTAGTGATATAGTTGTAAGACTCTAGTCTAGAATTAGGGACGTAGGACCCTAGTCTAGATTTGTAGAATAATTTATTATTATTATTATTATTATTATTACTACTACTATATTTACTATTATTTTACTATTTATTATATTATTATTATTATTTATATTGATTTTTCATTTCAGATTGGGTTTCATTTCTAGCCTACACCAATTTATTTGGGACTAAAGGCTTTGTTGTTGTTGTTGTTGTAGTTGTAGTGATTTTATTTAGACGACATGATATAAGCAAGGATAATTAGATATATAAAGACTTGACCAGATTATGCCCATCAATAACAGTTCCAACTTCTCGTGATTGTAATTAACGTCTACCATGCCCAGTCCTTTAGAAATAAGGTCAAATCAAGCAAGAACCGCCTGCATTATCCACTCCCTAACGGCCTATTTCTATTAGTTAAACTAAATTTATGCATGAATGGTCAAGAAACATCATAATTTCTTTGCTTTATAGTTCAAACTATCCTTGGTAAGAGCTAAGAAATATCCAACATTTGACAGCGAATACCTATGCCATCGCCAAGCTAACTGTTACCACTTACCAATACAGACTGACTTGAGATCTATGGTACTCATTTGCAACAACATAAATAATATGTAAATTCAAGCAGATGAGTGGGAAAAAGTGAGAGAACTATACCACACTAGCTGAATTGTGGCGGCACCTTCCTGCACAATAATCAAAAGCGCTGGTATATGTGCCTAAAAGCAGCACACAGACAGCACACTTAAGTAATGTATTTATAAAACAACGCAAACCTGTTAACATCTAATATGTAATTACCTGCACTGACTGGTTTGGCTATCCTGACCTTCATAGCCAGATCCTCCCTTGTCTGTGAAATAAAAGCATAAATATGATATGGATATATAGCAAAAGTCAGTAACTGCAAACTAACAAAATGTATATCTAAAGAACAAACCCTAGATGGATCGAGGCAGCATGAGACACAATATTCATATGCGTTGCAACACTGTGAAGCAAGATTGCACCCCCTAGAGTGCATTTAATCTTAGATTTTCTATTTTCAAATTTCCTTGCGAATATATAAGAAAATAGTTAAAATGAAAAAGAGGAAAACTCACTGACAAGAAAACTGCTCTTCTCCTATTGGACAGCAGCCAGAAACTGAATTGAGTGAAAGGGCAGTACATACATAACCTACATAAAAATTGCCAGAAAGTGTATTTCTAAGTAAATTAGCCAATATTTCCTGAAGTAATACAGACAGCTTGTGCTCAAAGTAGATCCAAAGATTTATCAATTTTTATTTAACAGTGACTATACATTTGACAAGCTTAAATTATTCTGTTTTCCTGTTCATCGCTCCATTTTTTATTTATTTACAGTATGAAATAAACATGTTCCACAGAATTGAAAATACATCTTACCATTGTCATCTGATATCAGATACCGTCCCTGGACAGTGGTCCTGCACGAAGGAGCTTGAAGAAACCCGATTTCAGTCCTGAACAATTTTTAACAGTTCAAAGAAAGCTACACGAAACTTCGGTGGCAACTGTACCAACCGATTGGAAATTGTTTATAGGGCATAAATTGGAATTTTCTGAATTTAAAAGAGTCCCGCAAAGGTACCAAATTTCTGAATTGGCTCCACCATTCAATCAAATAGCAAATAATTTGCAACTGCACAGAATTGATCCAACTACAGTAATCCGAAGTGATCCATGACCAAATAATTCGAACCATAAGGGTTAAAAAACAATCGATCCGGTTAGTTTCTAGATTGCGTTCTATGTAGTTACAGATTAAATAGGAAAGAATAATGATCAGAGTTTCGAGCAAAGCACCTGATAGCGGGAACCTTGGTAGAAATAGAGAGGATGATTAAGATTAACAGTGTTGAAACCACAACCCTGGATCGAAATCTCTTCATTTAAGCTTTGTTTCGACTATATAATCCTCTCTGGAAGGATTTTTCAGAAAGAAATATTGTAACGACGAATTGTATCGCCGTAGTTGCCAATTCCGCGTGCTTCCGTTAGTTTATTTATTGTTCTTTCTTTTTTGGTATATTTCCTCACGACCCGAGGCTGTGGTCCAGTTCAAGAAAAACGAGAGAGGTGGAAGGACAGAGAAGGAAATTTTTCATAGGGTCAAGAAACAAAAATTTCACAAATAGAATTAAAAGACTCTAAACATTTTAGAGAGGCTTAGAAATGCAAATATTATTTAAGTCTCTAAATTTCTAAGGATGTGCTCCAGACAAAAAAGAGGAAGGAAAAAAAAAGAAAGGGAAAGAAAGAAAAGTTGTTACACATCAAATCAGAAGATAACAAATTAATTATTTGGATGGAAAGATTTAACTTTCGAATCACTTTCTTTCTTTCATTAATAATTGTTGAGCAGACTACATTTAATTTTTTCTCTATTTTTCCCTTTGTTCCCTCTCATTTCTTGAAACTGAAGCACACTCTGAGAGTGTGCTCCAGAGTTTTATGAGAAGGTTAATGGATGGAATGGAAAGGAAATACAATGAAATAAAGGTTGAATGAATGGTATGAAAATATAAGTGATACATATGCTTCTTGTTCCTGAGTTTGTGAATGTTAAATTTTTTAACCTTGTTGGACTGATGTTGAAAGACTTCAATGCCCTTTTGATACATAATACTTGCTGGAAATAAAAGAAAAATTAAACAAAAACACTGAAACCATTCATGTACTGCTAGCGTTACTAGAACAATTAAAAACCTAGCATCGTCTCTATACAAAAGAACTGTAGTACCAATTTGTTCCAACCTCTCTGACTTAACATTCCTATATTTATATATGCAATGTAATTGGCTTAATGAGTCTCATTTATAACAGCACCATCACATTGGTACATGCCCACTATGCTTTGAACATTCTTAATTTAGTCTCTGAGAAAAGAAAGTAATAATACATTCCAATAACGTTGAGAAGAGAAAGGAATAAGACATATTTCATTTATAGCACCATCAACAGCCCTATTAGGCAAAGCCTACTTCATCAAAATGAAAAATTTAGTCCTCTCTGGTACATTGTTACATGTACATTGGAGAAAAATGGGGAAAATGCTAGCACAATTTTCAAGTTCTCTGATTACAAATATGTAATCTAATAGTGAACTTCATTATCAGTATGTTACAAACAGTGAATTTTTTTAGATATATATATGAAAAAAAATCAAGAACCCCATCAGTTAAGCAACCTAAACAACAAATAATTTTCTACCATTCAAGTACCCCTGAACCTAATACGAATTACCATTCATTTCTCCTAATCTTGATTTGACTATTGCAATGTAATCATTCCACATCTGGATTGCAATTCTATCTCTAATCATTTCTCCTGATCTCATGTCATTTACATCATCATCAGGATCAGTTGGTGGTCGAGGATAGACTGGTGTTGCATTGGCCAATTCTCGATCTACTTGAGCAAGAATCTCGTTATCAAGATCTGTATTTATTAAAAAATTATGCAACATGAAACATGTTAGAATTATGAGCTTTTGTGTTTCCTTCTTGTAATGAGGTTCTGTTCCAGTTGCAATTATAGGAAAGCATTTTTTTCAGAACTCCAAAAGCTCGTTCCACCGAATTATGTAAAGAAGTGTGACGCAGGTTGAACAGTTCATGATGATTTTGTGGTGGATTTTTGGAATATTCTTTCAAATGATATCGCTCACCTCTATAAGGTGTAATTAGGCCACTCTTTATCATGAAACCCCATCGACAAGATAAAATTTTCCTAAAAGATAACAAGTTATAATTAGAATTTCATATCCTAATTGAATTGCAGTTGTACCTGTATAATTAGAAAGTGCATTACCTTGTGGGATTTTAAGAGGATATTTTCTTTTCAGGGCATTTTTAATAATAGTTGAATATGATGTTGTCCCTTCCCATCCTGTTAAGACGTACGTGAATTTTAAGTTTGGAGTGCATGCAGCTAGCACATTCATGGTTGGAATATCCTTTCTACCACGATGCTTAGGAGCTTCTTCATCAGGAACACTAACTCTAAAATGGATACCATCAATTGAACCAACACAATCCTGTCAATGAAAATCTTGTTTGAGATTCATTTGTTATATTAAATGTGGTATACAATAAGGGAGATAACATATGGTATAAAATACCTTGAAATAAGGGTTGAATTTTGGATTACTGCTTATTTTCACTGGAATGTCTGACCCATCAGGTTGTTTAAGAAATGTTGCTTCTATCTCTATTATGGCTCTCATGACTCTATGAAAATCACGACTAATTGTTCCAGTATCCCGGTGAAAAAAGAAGCTCAACACCCGATGCTTTTTATTATGTCTCAACATATATAGAAATCTAGCAACTTGTTCTTGGACACTGAGCCGCTGACTCGGCTTAAGTCCCCCTTCGGTTTGCAATTTTTGGCACAAAGTGAAGAAAACTCTATTATCCATTCTAATTATATATCGACATTTTGTGCTGTTAATCAAATCAGATATTAGTTTATCTCTTGTGATTCGAATACTTCTTCTTATTATTTCCTGGTCTTCTTTCTCCGTCTCTGTCATTCGAGTACCCCTTGTCTCTAATTTATCCAACATCATACGATAGAGTACAGAACAACTAAGATGCACAAAAGCCAAATGATTCAGGTGATTCAACATTGCCAAAAACTGCCATCTATGATTGTGATGATCACTCATCTGCATGAAAATTTTAATATAATTATATGATTATCAATGATCTGGTAGCAACTCTGTCTGGTTCACTACTGGGACATAAACAACTTAGCACTAAAACTAGAAATATAATATTTTATTTTCAGATTCTGAGGATTCTTTCCTTTCCCCAACTTCGAACTACAATTAAAAAGTGCATAAATAAGCATCATTTTATTATCGATAATACATTAAATAAATTAATCTTTTCATATTTTGTACAATAACTCGCAAGGCCGGATAAAGAGAATTAACCTTATGGAGCAAATCAACAAATGAGACAGGAGCAGCTATAGTAAAGCAGTTGAAAAAAGCCAAATAAAGAGACCAGCTGAAACGAGGGGACCAACGCTAGAAGAAACTAGCAAAGAGATAGAAGAAATAAAGAGAAAGAAGGACCAGCAAATAAAGGAAATCTTGACAGGAACTGTAAAAAAATTGGAGGGAAACAAGCAAATAGTGGGGCCCATGTCATACAAAGAAAGCAACGAGGTTAATTTTGATATAATTATTTTGATTCTCCGTTCACCTTCTTTACACCCCGAATTGGGGGTGAAAAATTTGTGACCAAAATGGCTCAGCAGGAATCCTTATTGAACCCAACTTTCCACATATTAACCCTGACACAAACTTAGGAACAAGGTTTCAAAAAATATCTTCATTTCCTTCCCTCCTGTCACCCACGTTAACCCTCTCTAGAGCATAGCCTAAGTGAACTGTTTTAAAAAAGGTGATTTTGATAGTAATAAAAGTTTTAAAATTAAATATTACACTAAAAAGTTTAAGAACGGTGAAAGCAGTCACACCAAAATGAATTATAACGGTGAAAGCAGCACAAGTCATAAAGCGCAATGGATAATGTTCTGTAGATATCATATTTGATATCGATTATCGATACCAATGTTATTATGCACTTTTAGTTGAGTTACTATGCATATTATTTGAGTTATTATATATGTTATTTCATGATATTTTTGTACTGAAAAAATCATTATGCATGTTAATAAAATAATGTGTACAATAATTCAAATAGCATGCATAATTATTTCAGTACAAAAAATAACATGCATAACTATTTCAGCACTAAAAATAACATGCATAATAACTCAAATAATGTGCATAATAGTTCAAGTAAATATGCATAATAACATCGATATCGATAGTCAGTATTAAATGTGATATCTACGCATTAAATTAAATGTGATAAATGTCTTAATCACTAATTTTAATGTTCATTATTCATAACCCAAATATCTAAGATAATCATAAAACCTTCCTACTTTTTCCTCTTCCCTCCAAAAAGAGATGCCCTTTTCTCTCTCCTTCGCTCCCGTTTCTTCTCCAGTGAAAACCCTAACCGTAAGGATGCCTCGAACACGATTGTCTACGCGATTCGGTTCCAGCGTTACTGATGTCGCGAAATCGCACCTAAACCCAAGTAAGTTTTGTAAATTTCTCTCGCCGATGTTTGATTTTGTTGTTAGAAGGAGAACAGGATATTATTTTTGTCATGTAAATTTTGCATTGTTCTATGTACTCACGCTTCCCATTCATATCACCATAATGAAAAAGTAAAATTTTGAGCTGTTTGGCAGCCACTGAACCCGGAGAAGAAAATCAAAGAAGAAAGAGGATTAAACAAGTAACTGAAGTTAAAGAAGAAATTCCAGTTGGTGTGGATTCTAATCCCAAGGTAAACTCTGTCACCACTTTACCTCAACATTTTGCAATCTCCATTTCTTCTCTGAATGGGTGCATGCCCGGTGTTAAATTTTCATTTTTGTCAGCAGCGCAACAGCACTGGTTTGATAAATTTTTCACCCACTGTAGTTTCGTCCTTCTTTTATGCTGTTCCTTATTGCATGGTGAGGTGAAATGGTAGCTTAGTTTGAATCAAGTTGAAGCTTGGTTGCTCAACTGAGGGTTAAGCATGTATTTTTGTCGAACTGCTATTAAATAAAGCTCATCAGCGCAATGGCCAATGGGCAGCCAATTAAGGCTTAGTCACAAATATGGGAATCCATTTCGTTCAGTGGGTTCAGTGTCTGTAGTGGTCGATACCTGACATTCCTTAGTCCAAACTTCTATTTTCCTTTCTTGTGTGATATTTCCTCCGACATGAGACTTACAAGCCGATGGCTTTATTGCAGTTTGTTCGGTTGCCTGATATAGAGGACTTTAGTTATGTGAATAAATCTACAAGTAAGCATAAACTCTGATACAGATTTTTTTTACTATTTCTAATTTATATTTGAGGGAATTATTTAAACTGAAATCAGTGTTGCTCTACAAAGTTTGCAGCTAAGAAAGTGACTGGAACTTTTGTGTAACTATGAAAAATGGATGCTTTACAACAAAGTACATACCTATAAATTTGTTCTCTATTTCTCTCTAGTATTGACCTTCTGAATCCTTTTTATTCCTAATGTAATAGGTGGTGTAGAGCAGTCAACTTTTGTTCAGTTGGGGAAGGCAATTAATGCTACCATTGTGTCCAAAGGTAGGTTGTAATTTTAACGAAAGATCAACTTGTTTGGAAATGAAAACATTGTGAGTATGGTTGATGCAGTGAAAGCTCCTGAAAACTGGGAGAAGATTCTAGAAGGGATAAAGAAAATGAGATGCTCAGAAGATGCACCAGTCGACACCAAGGGCTGTGAAAAAGCTGGGAAGCTTCTACCTCCTAAGGTAATGTTTACTTCTCTCCACAATTCTCCTTTTACCAGTCTGAATAGTTCTTCAATGAGATGTATGCATTTTTTTTTACACAATGCCCGGAAATATTTTTTTTCAGGAAAGGAGATTTGCTGTCTTAATTTCGTCAATGCTATCTAGCCAAACCAAGGATGAAGTCACGCACGGCAAGTCCCATCCAAGATATCTTATTTCTGTTATACATTTTTTGGCAATTTTTTTTCATTTTAGTGATCAATTTGTTATGTCGGTTTTACCAAAAATAGGTGCTGTAGAGCGTCTTTCCAAGAACGGTTTGCTGGATCCTGAAGCACTTGTCAAAACTGATGAAGCAACCATCAGAGATTTGATTCGCCCAGTATGTAACATTACAAAGAATGTAGAACTTGCATGGTTTAGTAATGGAGCCATATGGCAATAAATCCTCTAGTATATTAGTGAAGGTGGAGCCCTAATATGCCTTGGTTAATTCAAATATTGAATCAAAGCCTCTAGCTTGTCTTGTCCGGGCTCGTGGAACTTATTCTCAGTTTTATGATATCTACCTTAATTTGCTTAAAATTTGCACCAAAAGTAACAAATAAGTTTCATAATGATCAAGTTACAGGGTTGCCATACCACTTGTTCACTACAGTACCAGATTGGCTTGTGTTTCACTATGATATTTAAAGAAAATTTCACATCTTATAGCAATGTGATTACATCTCTTTTGAACTCTCTTACTTACACCTGTTTTCTGTCTCTAATCTCACTATTAGGTAGGGTTTTATCCAAGAAAAGCTTCGTATATCAAAATGGTTGCTCAGATGTGTCTTGAGAAATATGGAGGAGACATCCCTAGCTCTTTACCAGATCTTCTTTCTCTTAAGGGAGTTGGTCCCAAAATGGCCCACCTGGTACCATATCACCTTATCTCCCACTGTATGTCTATTTTGAACTTTTGTAATAGCTGCGATCTAATTTGCTGGATTAATCAGGTAATGGACATTGCGTGGAATGATATCCAGGGAATTTGTGTTGACACACATGTGCATCGTATCTCTAACCGTCTTGGATGGGTATACAAACTTGGGACTAAACAGGTACCTCGTACTCTTTCCTAATGTAGTGATGGGTGGAACCATACCTGAATATCACTTGTCCTATAAAGAAACCTGAAATCCAATTTCTTTTTTCTTTCGATGGTGCCACATGTATCATATTAGTAAACAAAACTGATCAATACTTCTGACAATTTTGTGGATTTTATGGTGTTTTCTTGGTATGGCTTTGATTTGTGTTTACTCATGCTGACTTAACTCAGTTTTGTAGAAAACATTGAGCCCAGAAGAGACACGAGTGGCACTTGAGGCATGGCTACCAAAGGATGAATGGGGCCCAATCAATCCCCTTCTGGTACATTTCTATCAGTTTTCTTTTTAATCTGAGAAAGTGGAATTTGGACAAGCAGATTTGGCTAAATGGACGCTAGCATAAGTCAATAGTTTTTCTTTTGTGAAAAAAAAAACAGTTTTTTTTTCCCTTTATTGAATGAGGTGATCCAATTGACCTCTTATTTTCTTAAAAACAAATAAAAAAACTTAGCTAAGTCATAATAATGACCTATAAATTATAATAGCAGTCAAGATTTAGACAAATTCCTCCAGGCCAAGATACATGACTACTAGCATTAATTAAATTTGATAATATTCTGACTCTGGTATATGTCTTTAAAAATTACAGGTTGGCTTTGGGCAAACAGTGTGTATCGCTCGCTTTCCCAAGTGCGGAATTTGCAGAATAAATAAAATATGTCCCTCTGCATTCAAAGAATCATCAAGCCCCAGATCGAAATCTATGAAACGCAGCTTAATTGAAGAATCTTGATTAACATTTCTAAGTTAACTTTGCTAGTTACTGCATCATTGGAATTTGGAAGTGCCCGCTTGTGCATAATTTTGATGTAATATTGAACGGATATTTGTAAAGCTGGGCTGTGCACAGAATATTTTTGCGCTAGAGACAACCTCTCAAGTAGGAAACATATGAAAAATATATCGTGTTATTCTGTTCTTTTCTCTTAAGTAGGGATCCAATAAAAAAATGTATAGTATCATACTATCATATTATTTTGGGTATAGAACATTCGTAGTAACAGACCAACTTGTTCTGCACCCAAAATAATAAATTAATAACATCAATTAAACGTGTTTGACCAGAGTGGGGCATAATATCCATGTTCATTGCTACGTCATAAAAATATTTTACAAGAATATATACCTCTCACTTATGGTAGATTTTGTTGTATTCCAACAAACTTATAATACAATAAAGAAAGTTTATTTTTCACGTGCCCGTCGAAGATTCGTAGGGTCTGTTCTGTTGTATGGATCATCGAATGAATTTAGACAACCGACTAGATTTATCTACCGACAAAAATTAGAAGGTTGAAATATCAGTCGTCAAAACCTGTCAACTTAAGTTATAAATTTTATTAGAAAACATTTGATCACCAAATCAGAGTGGCGCAGCGGAAGCGTGGTGGGCCCATAACCCACAGGTCCCAGGATCGAAACCTGGCTCTGATAGAAGAGAATAGCTTTTTCTATCCACTTAATTTTTTTTTCTACAATTTTTTTTCTACATCTTCTTCCCAAAATAGGTAAATGATATCGTTTCATGCTAACGCTATGCGTTCACGGGCTTCAAAGCGTCCAACGTGCTGGCCTGTTATAAGGGCCCACTTCACGAGAACCGTCTGGTAAACCGAGTCATCTTAGAATCTATTTCTGTTATCTTAAGATAACGTGCTGGCCTGTTATCTTAAGAGTTGCATAAAATTTTATAAATGAAAGGGGAAACTAGATTTATTCTTTAAATGTATTTTTTGATTCATTCTCAGTAGCTTATAACATATACATTTACAAACAAAACAAAAAATAAACTTAAACCCTCTAAAATAGCTTCTCACATATGCTCGAATCTCAGATCTCCACATGAAAAACTTATATCTCACCACTATACTAGAACTTAACTATTTTTCAAAAACATACAAGTATATAATGCGGCATTCCCATTTTTTTCTAATTTCTCCGCTCTCTTCAAAGAATGAAGAGAACGGGAATGTGCTCAACTGAAATAGATCACGTGCCCATTCGGCCATTCCACGACAAAGGCAGCTTGTAATGCGGCATTCCGATTTCTTTTCTTATTTCTTCGCTCTCTTCAGCATTTTCTTCTCTTGTACGCTTCAGAAACGTACAAGTATATAACAAAATAAGTCAGAAACATGAAATTTTCTTTTTCCCTTTCTGAAAAAGAAAACACAGATCGTGGCTGCTTGACTGTGGATAAAATGTGCCGGATAAAACTCTAGCCACAACCAACAAGATTATATCTACCACAGACTGAACAGTGAATATTGCAAAATCAGGAAAGAAGCAAAGCAAACAATCAAACAGCATTGTTCTTTCTTTTATAAATTGACTATTATCTATCTTGCAAACCTATGAAAATAATGCAAAAAGGTGACAAAGCGGATCTACTGAGAAGTGAGAATCTATACACTTGAATACAAATTCACTCAAGGTCTGTACAAAAGTAGCTTCTATTGATATCTTTCTATGGTCCAATTGTTCTTCTGCAATGAAGCAATAAATGTCAGCTCCTCCGAATGCCAGGCCTATCACCACCGCCCCTACTCGGCGGTGCTACTGTTGGGCCACTAGAGGCAGAGGCAGAGGCTGTAGCACCACCACCAAGTGCAGCTGCTGCTGATTCCACATGTGTTAACAAATACTCGTATATCTTCTTACGAAGCCTTTCAACAGTTTCCCTGGGCACACTGCCTGTCTCCACTGTGGCCTCCACTTCTCCCTCTGCTGCACTTGCCACATCCTCTCCACCATCCCTTCTCTGCCCCACCATATCGAGCCAATCATTCATCCTCTTGAGCTGTGACAGCATTCCAGCCACCCTATCCCTGTCCCACAGCGCTGGTGCCACCATATCAGCATCAAGAAACCTCTCCACAAACCCCAGAAACCAACTTGTCATCTCCTCCTTCAGTCCTCTTGCCATCTCGGCAGCATCCTCCATCCCTTCCTGGTCACGTGTCCACTTTCTGACCTCCACCATGGTGGCTGCTGGTGGTGGTGAACAGAGCTGTCTTGCCACAGGTCGAGACTTGGAAGGAGTAGAAGGAGAGGACTTTACAACTGCAGGAGAATCACCAGCCACAACAGCTGTGACTACTTGAGGAGCAGCAGCTGATGGTGGTGGGAGAGCAGGTCTGGGACCATAGAGAGTGAAAGGGCAGATGTCGGTGGAGAGGGCAGCATGGACCCAAGTGGCAGCAAGCTGTCTGTGGTCAGAGGTGACACAAAGGTTTTCTTCTGGGATTGGGTCAGGTGGTACAGTTGAATCAGAAGAATTGGCATCCTGGGTGGA
>CAXKVX010000265.1:0-92249 GCA_964058865.1 Eleocharis quinqueflora | reverse complement strand
ATTTTCTGTACTACAAAACTTGTTTGGTCAATGCAATTCACCGAAAGCATTGTGCATTGCCTTAAAAGTCTAAAGTTATGATGCGAGTATTTTTTTTTTTTTTTTTTGTATCCAATTGTGATTTGGAGTTATCTTGTGTTTACTTGAATTTACTGCTAAGGACATGCGCAGTGATTATTTAATATGTCAACCAGTTGGGAAAGGAGGCTTAGGTATAAGGGATGTGGAGGTTTTTAATATGGCATTATTCAGGAAAATGACTTGATATGTGGCACCAAATGTAAATAAGTTACTGGTAAAAGTTGTTAATGCTAAATATTTTCCCAAGATGGATTATTTATGTGCAAGAAACATAAAAGCCTCTAGTACATTTTGTAGGCAAATCATGAATGTCAGAGATGCTTTGAGAAATGAGATATGTTGGAAGGTTGGAGATGGTACAAGTATTCATGTATTGGGGGCAGAATGGTTTCCAGGATGGGATCAATTGGTGAATAATTTAAACATTTTCAGAAATAATCTCAATAAAATGAAAGTCTCACAGCTCATAACCAATCACCAGTCAAGCTGGAATAAACAATTACTGTTAGACATCTTTGGTGGTCAAAATGCTGACATAATCATGGCTGTTAATTGTTCAACTTGGTACTGGTAGGGAAGACATGATTTGGAAGTTCGATGAATCTGGCAGGTACAATACAAGGAAAGCATATCTGAAATTGTTGATACCCATCAACATGTCTTACAGAATGATCTTTTTTGGAAGAAGTTATGGAAAATGAACAACATTCCTCCTAGAGTAATTACTTTTATTTGGAGGGTGCTGCACGAAGCATGAAACTATGGCTCATATGTTGTTTACATGTGAGTCATCAAGAGCTCTCTGGTTTGGTTCACCTTTAGGGCTGAGAGTGCATGCTGTAACTCAGAATGTGAAGGTTTTGTTCGAAATGGTAAATCAGTATTTAAGCCCAGATCAAATTGAATATTATTATAGCTTGGCATGGGAAAATTGGAAGACGGGATGCGGTTTCATTTTTGAAAATAGGGAGTTGATTGTACAAAAAGTGTTGGCAAGAGCAAGAGCAAACATTAGGGATCAAGAGTTGGAGAGTGATCCGGTTGAATTACTCAGAAGAGCAAAATGGGAACACAAAATGGTATCAGGCTCAGCTATCATATTTAATAGATGAATCTTGGGATAACAAGGAAAAAGCTAGATCAGCAACAATTATGTATGACCAAGAAGGAAGGATTATAAAATACATGGTGGAGAACAAACAAGCATGTGATGTTTTCACTGCAGAGACAATGGCTCTAAAGATAGGCTAATCTATGGCGAGATCAGAAATGGAGAATTTTAATTACGTATATATTTTTTATGATTATTGTTCTCTTGTTACTATTATTAACATGCATACTGTACAGGAAGCGCCATCATAGAAGGCAGAAGAGACACTGCTGTATTGTTTGAAGTTCTTGTTGGATAACCCCAGGATTAAGCTCAAGTTTGCAAGGAGGGAGATGATTAAGCTAGAAAAGAAAACAAAGTATAGATAGACAAGTAATATCTTTAGAGATACATCAGTTGCCAGATGATTTTGAATGGGTTATATAGTGATTTTAAATGGACTTAGTGATGTCTTTTTTTGTTGTTAACATGAAGGCCATTGTATTTTGCTAAATCGATCCCTTTAGTATGATGATCTCAGATTACTGTATATGTTATATTATAGCTTTCTTTTGACGGGTTAGGTAATGGGGTAAATCAAATATTGTAAGCCTGGATATGCTTTTATTTTAGTTAAGGAATGCCTACGGGCTTTAAATAAATAAAAAATGTAATGTTTAGCAAAAATTTGCCTACTGGCCTTGAATTCCAAAAATAAATTGACAGATATTAAGCGCATATGCTTTTTTTCCTCTTAAGCCCAAAATGAAAATGTAAACTCCAACTTTATTATTTCCTTCTAGTTTGTAAAGAAGTAAATCATTTTTCCAGAACAGTCAAAGACAGATATCATTAATGCAAGACTTCGACACATTTAAGTTAAAATTTGAAATTAGCTGCTCATTTTTTTTGTGACAACAACATTTTTGTTGGTATTCACTGGGAAGGGAAAAGAAATTGTACTCAGAAAAATAAGCAGTGCTTAGCAAACAAAAATTCATGCAAAATGACACAAACAAATAAGACCATAACATTGCATGAAACAAGCAGAGTAGATTCATAATTTCATTTGAAGTGTACTGGACTACAAGCGCAAAGTCAGAAAATCCTAGGCAGCGACTGTGTTTCAGGAAATTAAGTATCATTTATTTGTTTGTTTGTTTCGCTATCTCTTTTGCTCCTTTCAAAGAAATTACAAAGACTAGATTATAAGGAAATCAGCTATTTTACAGATAAATAGTACAAACCTAAATAACTAAAGCAAGTTGACAACTGCGCAATGATATATTACCACCTCCATCATGCGACCAAGGGAAAAGTCTCTAATGGGATGAATAGAAGTCTTAGTAATCTTCTTTCTCTCTTTCCTTCCCACTGCTACTTGTATACCCGACCCTCGGCCGCATAAACATTAAACTGAAAGCCCAGACACATGAACATATCAAAAGCACCAAACACTTATTTCTTCGCCTCAGCCATCCTCTTCTTGATTTCATGTGCTACATTAAATATGCCCAGTGTTGGCTTGTTGCAAACGAAGCACTTCTTGTTCCTTGAGTGATGCTGGAATTTCCACACAACAAAAGAAAAATAATAATATCTAGTTAGCCAAAAATCCCTAGATATGCAGAACTTCTGATCATATATAACAAAAAAAGAAAAATCACATAAATAGCAAGTTGTCCACTTCAAATAAACATAAAAGAAATAATAAACACAATCATTTGTATCCAGATGGGCACAGTTCAGCTTGGCGTTAACAGGTACAGGCATGGTACCAAGCTATTTATCAATACTATACAGCATATATTAGTACAAAGATCTAAACTTCAGTTCCTGTCAGCACATAAAATACAGTGCATAACACCAAAATCTACTGCACAATGACAAGCTAAACTGGCCCCATTTGGGTCTCATTGCACACTGGCAATTATCACCGTATCTCTGTATAACAGATCTTACACTGCAATCTGCAGTACAGACATTATTTCTTCCATAGCTGAGATGTACAAAATCTACAGAGATAGTAACATGTCAAAGGAACTCTTAAAACGTACCTTCAGTGCACAATGCTCGCAATAATAGTGCTTGCACTTGGTAACAACTGGGTCAACAAATGGCTCACGGCAAATATGACATGCAAAAGGCAGCTCGTCCTCGTCACTGTCGTCATCATCCTCATGAACATGACCATCATCACCACCGCCATGGCCCATGGCAAGATTGCGCTTCCTCTCCTTTTCAGCCTCATCCCAGTCCCTCTCCAGCTGCCAGCCTGACTTGTAGTCACCTCTGTCATGCATGAACTTGCACGAATCACCATAGCCACAGTAGCCAGTTTCTTTGTAGTCCTTGCAGATGTCCGGCTGGTAGTCAAACCGGGCTGAGACACGGATGTGGGCAGAGGCACGTAAAGGCCCATGGGCACCGCCAGCCTTTTCACTGGCCACTGTGTGCTCACGTCTGAAACCGGCCTTGTAGTCCTTGTAACTGTGTATTCCCTTGTATAGTTTTTCTTGTTCCCCTGTTATCATAGTGTAAAAAGAAAATGATTGGTTAACATCATAACATAATTGGGTTTTTGGGGTATGAAAGAAAATGAACTACTGGCATGACAATATTTGCAATGACAAAGAATGAAAACTTCAGCCCTTTGTTATGCTTATGCCTGCAGTGCATAGGACCATATCAAGTCAGCACTGTAACTGTAAGGCGCCAATTGTGGTAACCACTAACCAGCAGGGTCTTGAGGTACTGGTAACAGACTCAATTGTTTTAAAAGAATACAGTGTAAACTGAGAAACAAAAAAGCTTCAATTTCATAGGTTAAAAGTTAACGTCTACCTTTTAGTTTGCCTCCTCCTTCCTTCAGAGAAGCTTCACCCTGCTTCAGAACTCTTTCCCGAATTGCCCTCGCATCCCGATCGAATGCAGTCTCAGTTTCTAAAACCGCCGTCGCACGATTGTCGTTCTCCACCTGAATTGAGCTCGACGATTCGAACTTAAACACCACCTCTGACTCGGCGTCATCCGCCTCGGGCTTGTTGGATGCCCGACTTGTCGCGGATGAGAAACGGAGCTTGTTATCGGCTGGACCAATCACTTTCTTCTTAGATGGAAGAGAGGAGGTGTTGTCGTCTCGTTCTTCGTCGTCGTCGGAGGTGGATTGGGTTTTGCGTTTCCGAATATTCTTGTTGGCCGTCGGTTTGCGAAAGAAGGTACAAACTTCGTTTTCGCCGGGATCCGCCATGGCCGCCGCAAGAGCTGAAGAAGAAATAAGTCGCGTCGGGGAAGGAAGAATCTAGGGTTTGGTTTTCGGGAATTTGAGAGAGGAGAGGAACCACGAATCGACTATTTTCAATTTAACCGGAGCGCTCCGTTTTTAATCGGCTCTTTCCAATCTACAAGCGCGGATTTTGACGATTTTTTTTAATCCGATTTTTTTAATAAGTGAGAAATCTCATCACTTCATTTTCTTTAAGCATACAAAACTCAAACAATAAAACAAACTCTCTTCCTATCTCAATTTATGATCTTATATTTAATCTATATTTTCAATAGTATCTATCTAAATTTCAACAATTTTGCATACCAAAATCACTACTAAAGACACAAAAATCTTAAGCAAATCTAACTCTAATAATAAAATTAGAAGTAACCCTCTAGTTTTTTGAAATCATCTTCAATCATACAATTCTTTCAAATCATTTCTAAATTGGTGATGTTTGGGCATCGACATGTCTCACATTTGCTAGTAAGGCATATTGTACTTTCATCGACCGCCATCTCTGTGGCTTAATCAACCGTCGCATCCGAACTAAGGTGGCAACCGTCGCCAGTCATACTCATCCCTCCCTACAAACACGGTCAATCTCGCATATCCATGTCACCTCATTCATTGATCATAATTTTCAGTTTTTTATAATTCACAAAATCTTTTCCAATCCCTGTTTCTAGCATAACAAACACCTTATTGTAACAGCATCAGTCCCAAAGAGATTTAATCGATCCCCTAATAGCTAGACTAGAACAAAACAAGAATTAGCCTTCAAAACAAACCCTCTGACTCATTAACATAAAGATATACTGATCTGGTGTATTCTAAACCAGTATCAGCACTTGCTGATATGGTTACAGCAGCTTAACTGGCACGACCTATACCAGCACCACACTCCCAAACAGTAGTCTCTGGTATACCTCTTCACCTCTAAATAGAAAACTAGCAGAATCAATTACCTTTGTCAGTTTGGAGACTTCGACTTTGCGACAGCATAAATATCGTCTCCAACTCTCTACAGAGTCGATCAGATAGATCTGAGATCTCCACCTCGATCACCTCACGATCGTCTCATGTCACTATCCCATCTTTCAATCGATCTTCATCGTGAAGGTCTTGTGAATCTGTTAGACTCTCACGATCATTAGGCAATCCCATCAGCTCCCAATCAGATCACAATCACATCATTATTCAAGTATTAGATCCTTTGTTCCGTGGAGGAACCTTTAGTTGTTAATTCTGTCGAGGAACCTTTTTGGTTTTGTTATACCTTGCAAGTTTTATTTTCAATTGCAAGGGTCTTTAAGGTTTTTTGGATGAGCATTATTGTAAACACTTTGGTATAGTGTTGTTTGTCTCGGCTTGGTGTGGAATCATGGGTCCCGTGGAGTAGGCAAAATTTGTTGAACTACATTATATCGTGTGTCAATTTGTCTCTATAGATTGCTATATCTCTCTCTTTATAATTTTTGAGCTTTCTTGTGATATATTTGACTTGTATTGAATTGTAAATTGTGATTGCTAAGTAGCTTAAGATCTTGTAGAATTGTACACGCTTTCGCATCAAAATATTAGTTATAGCTAAGCCTTCATTGGTGTTTCTAAAAGAAGTAACACAAGTATCTAATAAAAAGCTCAAAGTAAAAAACAGATCAATTCATTCGAAACGAATTATGGTGATGATGTGATGCTTGTTAAAATTAGGGTTGGGGCTTAAATCACAAGAGTAAGGTCAAATTACAAGGCGAAAGCGTTTTCAATCAATAATTTCAAATTAAATCTTTTAGACCTTAATCACCTAGCCAAGAGTTAAAGCAAGCAAATTTTAGAAGTAATAAAGCAAATCACAAATCAACAAAGAGCAAAGTAATAAAGAAAAAGAGTAAGAGAGAGAAAGCAAAAGCAATTTAGAGAACAAAGAGAACATGCGATGTAACGTGGTTCGGCCTATCAATCAACTAGGCCTACGTCCACGGATCTCCCGAAACCAAATCTTCCTTCCGGGTCGATTTAACTATCAAAACAATTTTTTTTTACAAGTGTGGAGTCGATCTTTGATTTCTTCTAAACAAGAAAATTAATCTTCGTCTCTTAGATCAATGTATGGGGCAACACCACTTTACACGGTTAACGGTCCGATTGACAAAACAATCGAGGACAAAAGATGCACCACTTGACAACACAAATGTGGTGCACCAAAGGCTAAAATCTAGCTAAATGTTTGTTCTCGGATTGACAATAAGACTATAGGTGCTATCATAATGCTCTCTTGTTTATGTAGCTGGAGGAGAAGGTAATTAGGCTCTTTGTTGTGCTCAATTTGATGTTAGGAAGCTTGTGGGGGGGTGTTTGATACCCTGCTGGTTCGTCTCTGCTTCATTTATATAGGCTGGGCACTTCTTGGGATCTTGAAACATCCAAATTTGACTGTAGCATTACAGAGATCTCATAACGCCTTAAGAGACCCGTTATAACGGGTTGTACAGTTTCCAGAATTGCCCTTCTTTTCTTATGAAGCTGTCATGTGGGCTATTTTCAACAGGAACCCGTTATAATGCCATAGGAACCCGTTATAATGGGTTGTGATACGTTGTAACGCCTTGAGCAAGTTTTATTGTAACGTTGTGCTCGGTCAAATCCCTGCTTCATGCTTGCCTCTCTCCTCCGACCCGTTGTGATGGGTTGGGCACCTGTTATGACAGGTTGTGAAGCGTTATGGTAACGTTGTGCTCTGTTTGGCACTGTGAAGCCATCCTTTGATGTCTTGAGGATGTCTTGACTTGTCTAGAGCATGTTTGAGCATTGCTTGAGCATGTACAACATCAGTTTGTACCTGTTTCAACCTGCAACTTCACCAAAGCTCATGTGCAAGGTTAGTACTTATTTGTTTTACAAATTGTCAAACAAGAGATGAGTTTAATCCAACAAACTCCCCCTTTTGACAATTTGTAAAACCATTTGAGATGTGCATATCAAATAATGCACATCAACATTTCTCCCCCTTTTTGCAAATAATGACAAAAGGCTCAAACAAAACAAGTTCTCCCTGAATTTAATACATATAATCATACAAGTCAAGTTTTATATTTCACCACCTTAATGAAATAAAGTTTTCAAATGTAGCACATTTCATCAAGTTCAAACAAGATTTTCCCAAGTCAAGTTGTTCTTGATCGAACCCTTCTTTTCAAGAAAGGTGATTAGGTTTGTCGGGAAGTAGATAATATGATTGGGATCCTTTGGATTGATTGGAATAACAATGTTCTTGTGCAAGAGTATTCGGGTCAAGAGATGCGGGTATGATAGACTTATCTACTTGTTGGTTAGGACGGTTCTCATGTGGTTTAGGATGATAAAGGGAATCCACTACCCTATCCTTGGCAATTAGATGCCTAAGAAGAAACTCATTCGTGTGCTCTATGTTGGTTTTGAGACATTTTTAGGAATTAGAATGTTGTTTATAAGGAGAAACAACAATATATGAAAGGCGGGTAATTTGAAATCAGAATGGTCTTTGTGAGGGTCTTTGGCTCTTAGCCATTTCTTGTACTCGGTGAAAGATTCCTCATGTTGGGGCCATTTGTGATACACATCTACATCTTCACCGTTTTCAACCATACCAAGTACCTCGGCCAATGTTTCGGCATATTGGTATCTCTTGACCATAGAAATAAGTGGTTACTCCAAATAGTTCTTTGGTTAGCCTCATGTTGGCATACAAAATCCTAATTGGACTTAGGGTAAATTGTTGGTTCAATTCAATTAAAGGTCTCCATGCCCAAAAGTCAATAGTTTGCACCAATTGATTATACTCTCAATTACTCATTTGGTTATCTTCATTTATCAAGAACACAAAGGTATCAGAAATGGGTCTATTTTTTAAGGTGCTATGAAAGTTGGAGAATTCAATGGGCGATCGGCATAAGATTCGGTTTTGTGATGAGTTGGCCTAAGAATTGAAAATTAGTTACCTTTCCTATTGAGTGGTAGAAGGGTTTTGTGTAGGTTGAGAAGAAGATGGTGTTAGTTCCGGATTAGGTGATGGAGGATAAGGGTTTGTGTCAGGATTGGAACTTGTATCGGTACCGGATTGATAGGTAAGAGGGAATATTTTTCCTTTGTGCCATGACACGTTGGTTTCTCTTCTTTTCCATTTGTTTCTCAACCTCTTTCCTCTTTTTGTTGTACACAATTGAGTGGTGGTGTCATGAGAGAAGTAAGAACGAGAAGGAAACTTACAAGACATGAAGAATCAAGAAAAGCTTGAGCACTGTAGAAATTTGATTGATCTCTTGAAGAAATCTTGGGAACTTGTAGAATTTTAAGGCTTCAGTTTCAACAAGAATAGAATTGAAGAGTCTAATTTTGATTTTGGCAAGAATAGAGACCTTTGGAGAGAATGAGTACCTTAAATAACTGCAGAAACTCCAAGCGTTACAGCAACTCGTTACAACGGATTGCCAACGCGTTATAACGGGTTCCTAGCCATTATAACACCTCTCTCTCCTCTGTTGTAACGCTTCAAGCATTTAAACCCTTATAACGACTAGTTTTCTTCTGCTAACCTGTTATAACGAGTTCCTGATCCGTTGCAATGCCTCTGATAACGCTAGGACTATTTTTGCTTTTTTATTTAGTTTTAATTTGCTGTTATGCTCCAAATTTGATCTTTAATATTTATAGGGCTCAGTTCAGCTGTTATTAGATGCTCATGTTCTTGCAAATACTCAGATTTGGTTGTGACTTGGATAGAAAAATCAATTAAATTTCACAAAATATATAATTCAATCAAAATGAGACATTGAATTATACATTTTGCTACATGACTCCCCTCAAACTAATATATAAAATGAGAATCAAATTGGGGGGAGTCTAGTGACTCTCTAGAAAATGGATTTGGTACCACTTGTGCTAGGAAGTGCAAGTGGTTCCACAAATTTACCTTTCCTAAAACGACAATAACATTCATAATGTCCAAATCTCAAACAAAATGATCAAAAAGTTGTCTTAGAGTTAATGTTGTTATAATCATTGTTGTTATTGTTAATTAGTTTTCAATAACTCATCACTAGTCTATATTTATCATGAAAATTCATTATGTTCCTTGGTTGAGATATTGAATGATTATTCACATTGAATCTCTTATTTTAAAAATTGCTACTAAAATTCTTATGATTATTCATTACATTCTAGAGTTATGTCTTGGTTGAAAATCATTTACAAACCTTTTTTCTTTGAAAATTATTACCAAGTTTCATGTTCTTGTGTTGCTCATGAAATCTACCATATCTATCCTTAACATAAAACTTTGATTGTTAAGCTTTATGTTGGTTGATAATCCTATAATGATTTCTAACTCTAGGTTTGTGTACCACCATTCGAGAATTAGTTTTGGTAAACTTGATCTTCTCATTGTATCTTTTATCATACTTGTAAGCATGATTCTTAGCTTGAATACGTTTGTCATTTGTCTTAGAGTGCTTTTCAATTATAGGAAGTTGTTCTTTTACAAATTCAAGATCGATATTATCATGTGGACCTTGACCATTATACATCTTGTCATAGTCAATTTTAGTGTCATGATTTGATGATTTAACTAACTTAATAAATTTAGAAGTCCAAGAATGTGTTTCTTTCAATTTTTTTTTATCAAAATTTACTTTGGTCTCAGTGTCATTAACCCTACTTTGTAACATTTCAATTTTTGATTTGAGATCATCAATCATAGCATCCTTAATATCTAAAGACTTTTGGGACTAACAAAGTAATTCTTTAAGTTTGGTCACATTAAAGGATTCTTGTCTTTCATCGAAGTCACAAGCATCATCACTAGTCTCATCATGAAATTTAGAAAGGTCAAAGACTATTGTATTAGCTCGATTAAAGGCCTCTAATTCTTGAGTGCTTGTAATCTTGTCCTTTGATTGAGTTGTCATCTTTTGTGCTTAATCATCCACTTTAGCAAGACTCAAAGATTTCTCGATTTGCTTGGTACCATTCATCTTTGTGAGTGTCGAAGGTTTTTCAACCTTGTTAGTAGTGACTACTCTTGGAAATTCATCTCTCATTAGAGCTTCTTCTTGTTTTTTAGCATAATCATCCTTACATTGAGTCATTTGCTTCAAAATGTGAATCTTTTTTGGATCTGTCATCCCTTGTTCCATTATGATCTCAAGCGTCATCTCCAAGCATGTCATTGGTTTCTTTCCGATGAGGGCTAGCTTGTTGTCAACATCTCCTCTCCCGAGGTTTACTTCTTCTTCCTCATTGCTTAGCCAAGTTGCTTGCATAGCTCTCTTGTTAGTCTTCTTAAATCGTTCTTCTTGTGGTCTTCTTCTTTGTGGAAAGATCATATAGCAATTTTGAATGCTATGACATTCCTTGTTGCAAGATAGGCATACAACATTTTTGTCTTGTGCTAATCTCTCCTCATTTACTTTCCTTTCGAATTTTATTCCTCCTTTCACTAGCTTGGTAAGAAGGTCATTGTCCTTGGAGAGAACTTGGTGAAGGTTTTGTTATATGACTTTACTTGCCTCGAATTTATAAGGTGGATTAAATGAAGATTGTGCCGGTAAAGCCAAAATTTTGGTTGAGGTTGTGCACTTTACTTCCTTGTGATTCTCCTCATGTGAGAAAAGTTGGCATACACCTCTTCGGGTTGATAGGTAAGTCATTTAGCTTGTAAAGCTTCTATAGAGCTCACGACGCCATCCCAACCGAGCTTCTTGGACACCATTCTCAAAAGTTTATCTACAAAATCTTCATCACAAATGTTAGATCCACTTCAACGAATTCATTTCTTAAAGATATGTCTATCATAGAGACTTTCAAATGACTCGTTATCTTTAAATTTCATATTTTCTAACTTTGTTGCTAATTCGACCTTTCTAGTCTTTTTCATATGTTCGTTTCTTCATACATAAGGACTAAAGCATTCCATATTTTCTTAGCATTAGAGGAATGTGTGAGAGATAAAGCAATTGACTCATGAATTGAACTTAAAAAGGTGTTCATAACATTATCATTAGTGTATTTAAGTTCTTTAAACTCTTTTGTAAGGGTAACACCATCTAACTCATACTTTGGTATCCAACCATCTTCAACTATTTTCCAAAGTTCAAGCAAGCTTAGATAGTTTACCATACACCTTTTTCAAAATGAAAAGTTCTTGCAACCTACTCAAAAGACCGAAGTTCTTTCACAAATTTCAATTGAGTCATATTTCACAAAATCAAGAACTAACAAGAATTTGGTGATTAGCTAGATATGAACCTGTGGGCTCTGATACTAATTGTTAGAATTAGGGTTTGAACTTAAAGCACAAGACTAAGGTCAAATTACTAGGCGAAAGCGTTTTCAATCAACAATTTCAAATTAAAGCTTTTTAGACCTTAATCACCTAGGCAAGGGTTAAAGCAAACAAGTTCTAGAAGTAATAGAGCAAATCACAAATCAACAAAGAGCAAAACAATAAAGAGAGATAGTAAGAAAAAAGAGAGCAAAAGCAATCGAGAGAACAAAGAGAACACGCGATGTAACGTGATTCGGCCTATCAATCAACTAGGCCTACATCCACGAGTCTCCCGAAATCAAATCTTCTTTCTGGACCGATTTCACTATCAATACAAGTGTGGAGCCGATCTTTGATTTCTTCTAAACAAGCAAATCAATTTTCGTCTCCTAAACCAATGTATGGGGCAACACCACTCTACACGGTTAACGATCCGATTAACAAAATAATCACGGACAAATGATACACCACTTGACAACACAAATGTGGGGCACCAAAGCTAAAATCTAGCTAAATGTTTGTTCTCGGATTGACAATAAGACTATAGGTGCTATCATAATGCTCTTGTTTAGGTAGTTTGAGGAGAAGGTAATTAGGTTCTTTGTTGTGCTCAATTTGATGCTATGAAGATTGTGAGGGGTGTTTGATACCCTGCTGCTTCGTTTTTGCTTCATTTATATAGGTTGGACACTTCTTAGAATCTTGAAACATCCAAATTTGACTATAGCGTTACATAGATCCCATAACGCCTTAAGAGATCTGTTATAATGGGTTGTACAGTTTCCAAAATTATCTTTTTTTCTTGTGCAACTGTCCTATGGACCATTTTCAACAAAAACCCGTTATAACGGGTTGTAATGCATTGTAATGCCTTGAGCAAGTGTTACCGTAACGTTGTGCTCGACCAAATCCCCGCTTCATGCTTGCCTCTCTTCCCCTGACCCGTTGTGACGGGTTGCTGACACGTTGTGACGGGTTGTGAAGCGTTAGGTAACGTTGTGCTCTGTTTGGCACTGCGAAGTCATCCCTTGATGTTTTGAACATGTCTTGACTTGTCTAGAGCATGTTGAGCATTGCTTGAGCATGTGCAACATCGATTTGTACATGTTTCAACCTGCAACTTCACCAAAGATAATGTATAAGATTAGTACTTATTTGTTTTGCAAATTTTTAAAAAAGAGATGAGTTTAATCCAACAATGCTTTCAGTCCATTCCCTTCATAAGCAATGAAAGAAAAAAAAAGTGGCAAGAGTAGAATGCAACAAGGAAATAAATTTTAATATTCTAAAACAGGAAATTTCAAATAAATTATGTCCATAACACCTAATGATAACCAGGACTGAAATGCGCCAGTGCCACCTAAACTACAATGCAGAAGATTAGAAACAACAATAAAGAACAAAACTTTAAAATTTCATAATTTGAAATACTAAAATGTCAATTATTTTCCTTAAAGCTACTTAAATAATAAGAATTAAGATACGTAATACAACATAGTAATGCTTTCTTCCTGGCATCAAATAGTAATTCATTATTTGACTTCCACTCCTTTATGTTCACAATGGAAATTATTTTGAAGGATGGTTAAGAATTAAATTACATTTAATTCAGAGCATTCAATCAAAAAACACAAAGCGCACAAATACAAAGAATGAAAAAGAAAAATAAAGGAGAGCACAAAACATACAATCATGTGTATAGTGTCATTTACTCATTTATCAATATCCAGAGGTTTTCTCCATATTTTTTATACTAGAAAACTCTTTGGTTTTGATGAAACCAGTAGCAAAAGAAAAAAAACAAAGAAAGCAAGTACAGAGACTATAGTCAGAAAAGAAGACCTAAAAAAATAATTAGAGAAAACAAATATTGTAATTTAGAAATACAAAAACTTTGTTTGGTCGTATTTATGATCTCGCTCTCAACCGCTTGTGATTCAACTCGGGATTGAACTATCTGATACCTTTTGCCCCATTGCACTACTCCGAGAATAAAAGTCAAGGATGTCTCTGCTCTTCTCGTTACCTGATTTCGTTGATTTTGATAGATTCGAAGATGCCATGATTTCGCTGGTTATAGGATGCATGAGAGAGTGATAGAACGAGAGAGCACGCAAGAGCCCTGACACTCGAGTTTGGTAGCGAGCAAGAATAAGACATCCTTCCACACCAAACCAGCGAGTACTGTCGTGAAACAATCGAGGAATTCAATTGAGGGAGAAAATGAAGACAACATACAAGGGCTTCCTTTGTCACCAGACGAGAGTTTAGGCGAGCGAACAAGAGTTAACAGAGGCGAGCAAGCGCAAAGCTCAAAGAGTCTGAACCGCTTAAACAGGGGAGACGTAAAATAACTATAAATAATAATTCACAACTTTTTATCATTTGGAAAATTTAATTCAAAACCTACAATTAGGGGAGTATTTTTAACGATACAAAAATGTTAGGCTAAAATAATCTTAAAAATGAAGACATTCAGTCTTTAATTGTTTTTTAATATAGTATAAACTAGCTAATGAGTCAAAACTAATAGGAATTATAATCTTAAAAAAACTTGAGTACACCTGAATAGATGCTCCATAGGTACTAATCAATTTGTATCATTTGATTGCATTGAAATTCACATCATATATTCCAATCGAATGGTAAGAATTGAGTGGTAGGGACTCTTTTTAGCTAGTCCTGGATTCATATATTTTACGAGCAAAACATGAGCTAACCTAACTCGTTCCATCTCTACTCGCATAACAATCCAAGAATAAACAATATACACCAACAACCATAAATAATGTAAATTGTAACAATGAATTGCTCAAAATTGTAACAAGGAAAAAAATGTGTCCGTAGATAGGCCATTTAAGCTTGAAGTAGAGAACAAGAATAAATGGTGGCTTATTTCTGACACGAAACTACCTGGTTCTTAAGCCAGGAATGCTGTTCAGACCCATTTTTCTGAGCACAATCTTGGGGAGAGCTGGTGGATTGTCGAGCCCAATACTGTTGCTAAATTCGTTTGCCAATTTAACAAGTTGGTACTTATCCCGGCCGACATTTTTGTTTGAATTGTAGTAGCCAAGCCACGCTTGGTATGCAGATTCTTTACTCTTCACCTCTACATGTTCTAGTGCCCGAGCAACCTGCATTAGACAAAGTTCAAAATTAGAGAGAAATGTGAATACAATAATCAAACTCCAGAAAACAAGGATTGTGCTTTTTTTATTCGGCACCATGCCGATTTGACCATATTTAATCACATTTTTTTCTTGGGTTTACTCGTTATATTTTTCCTTTGCTTGTTTGATGTTTCACTCAAACAATTGCTATATTACACATTTGGATTAGTTCATAATTGGGTTTCTGTTGAATGCTTGATATTGGAGAAATATAGCTACCTTGTCCTTCACGTCTGGATCAATTAAGGGCAGAGGTGCCTCTGTGATAGGCAAATCTTGAATACTTCTCAAGAAGAACTCTTCCCAAGGCGCCAAAATTAATATACCAGTTCCTTCTCTGCCTTTTCTGCCTGTTCTACCAACCCTGTGGATATACTGTTCTCTGTCAGCTGGCACACCCAACTGAGACAGATATAAGAGTCAGAGGCATCCATAAACATAAAAGAAGAAATAACAATTTAAATATTACATGTAGTCTTGGACTACAATCACAGCCTGTAATGGTACTTAACTGAGATTGATATATACAAGTTAAATTAGTCAAATATACCCATTAATGAGAGAGACTTATCTTATACATGAAGTAGATATAAAAATTTCTATCAATCTGAATAACAAATCCACTCAGGTGTCTAACCTTCAGGAACCAGACTGACCCAACCATTTTTTTTTTAATATTTAAGTGTACCTCAACACAAATTGGAAGCTCAGATCACATTAAATGATGCTAAAGGTTAAGGAACCTGAAAGGCCAAAGGAGCTTCTATTTTTTGGAATAGAAAAAGGATTCTTTCTATGCAAAGTCTTTCGTGTATGTTCACAATCTCCTCAGTTGAACCCCGACAAAAAGGCACCCTTAGTTCTGGTAATCTGTATGGCATATAGTCAAATTTTGTTTCCATTGGTTTCTTTTTTTCTCCGACAAGGGTTAATCAATAACAAAACGAATTATTCCAATAGATCACTACAACCCTACCTCATTCAAAGAAAAAGGAAGAGAAACCAGAAATGTAGTTGCATATGAAAGAGCAAAGCAAAGCTCCAAATTATGTACTTAGCACACCTTTTTGGAGGGAAGTTCTCCAAATAAGTAAACTTCCTTGCTCTGAGAAAGTATTTCATATAATCACAAAACTAATCACGGTGTCCGGTATGGATGGTCAGTGACACCAATGCTACTGCTAAGGTCACAGGTTCAAGCCCCAGCACAAGTTGGGGAGGGGATATTGGCATTTTTAAAGAATTGGATCCAGGGTCCGGCCTCTAATATAAAGAGGGCCTTCATTCAAAAAAAAATCACAATGCTAACATGCTTTCTAGAACAACTACCTGAATAACTAGGGTGACATTGGGGTAATCTACACCTCTGGCTGAGACGTCAGAGCTGACGAGAATGAGCCCTTTTGACTCCCTAAACTCCTTTGAAACTCTAGTTCTGTAACTCTGTGGCTTTCTTGAGTGAATCTCTCTTACATTCAGTTTCAGTTCTGCTAAATACTCAGCTACTAGTCTGGTAACCATTGCAGTTGTGCAGAAAACTATCACCTACATTTATTTCAGAAAAAGAAATAAGACATTGCCAAAGGAGCAGAAGAAAATTCTTATTTTACTCTCTAAAAACTTCTTAATATCTATATCTCTCTCTCTTTTTTCTTTTTCTTTTTGTGTGCTTGATAAGCAGAAATTGCTAGTTTGGCACTCGCCTTGTAATCCACATTCTCTGAAATATGGTCGTTAAGGAGTCCGTAAAGAATTTGAAACTGCTTTTCCAATGGGGCAATAACATGCATTTGCTTAACCTACAAGTAAGGAGAAAAAACATAAAATCATAACAATCATACATAACATAACAGGAAAGTCAGCTGTCTTTCAGAAATCTTCTCATTGGGTGATAATGATCATATCGACCAGAAAAATAAACAAGTAGGCACAACCGCAATTCTTTCATCTTATAGCAAGAGAAGGATCATATACTTTAAGCTAATATTAACCTGAGAATGTGTCTCTTCACTGCCTTCAGTGACAGTGTTAACAAACTCCAAATCTCTTTTCATAGCCATGTAACATATTTGCCGAACCTATAAATAGACAGAAGCATCACTTTATTCCGAAAAGAAAAATAAAAAAAAATACCGAATGCTTATCACCAAAGCCAGTATGAGGCCAACTTAATACAAATTGAGAAAAGTTGAAGATTTCACTATTAGCGTGCATCTAAGAAAAAGTGTGCATAGCTGGTTGCTTGTCAATTGTACACCTGTACTAATTGTACCCCTGTACTAATGCAAAGAGTACCTGCAGAAATTTCGGCCTTTTGGGCTGGTATTAGATTTAGAACATACATATTAGCTAAAACAGGTGCATTATCAACAGATTCTTCCAGCTATAAGACCCAAAAACATACCTCATCTGGAACTGTGGCAGAGAAGAGAAGTGTCTGACGCTGTTTTGGTAGTGTATCAACAATTTTTTCAATATCTTTACGAAAACCCATGTCAAGTAATCGATCAGCTTCATCCAATACCAGTACCTTCACACCTCTCAGCCTTGTAGCAAACCCTGGCGTGTTCTCCATGTGGTCTCTTAGCCTTCCCGGTGTAGCCACTAATATCTACAGAAGTAGGAAACTTCAGCTCAGTGCATTATATAATTTGAAATACTAGACTTTACAATTTTGATTTTGGAACTAATCACCAAGAAGGGGTGCCTTGGCGCAATGATAAAGCTGTCGCCTCGTGACCAGGAGGTCACGAGTTCGAGTCGTGGAAACAGCCTCTTGCAGAAATGCAGGGAAAGGCTGCATACAAAGACCCCAAAGTGGTCCGACCCTTCTCTGGACCCCGCACAAGCGGGAGCTACGTGCACCGGGCTGCCCTTTTAACTAATCACCAAGATGAAAAATATAAAAACAAGGGAAACGAGTAACAAGGGTTCAGCGTTCGATCTCTTAGCCTACAATTTACAACCCTTCCAGCTCAGGGGTAATTAAGTAACAACCAACACTACAGTTCAAACTTCAAAATTTTCGTAAAGAAAACATAAAGAAACAAAAAACAAAATAAAATGCGAACAAGTAATGACATCACGAAACTCTCTATACTCTTTTGGCACGCTTGATTATAGTCTCCAAGTCAGGTTCTTATTCAGGGGCACTTTTCTATAAAAAAAATTCTGATTTCATTTCATTTCCTACTTGTATAAGCTATGCACAACTCATCAGGTTCAGTACCTATCTGCAAAATCAGGAACAAGAAATATCTGAATTGAAAACCATAAATAACAAAAAACTAGGAAACACGACGCTAAAAACATAGAAAAGTTCTTGTATTCATCAAACTGAGGTAAATACATATCTACACAACCTGACAAGGGTTGGTTTGCATCCGTTTCTGCTCTAAAGCCAGCCTTGTACCACCTATCACAAGCTGCACGCCTAATGATGTGTGATACTTCACAAGCTTAACAGCCTCCTGGGCTGCTTGGTCAGCCAGCTCACGTGTGGGGCATACGACTAGCACGTTAATTGGAGGTCTCTTCTCATCACGGTCAACTGGAGGTAATCCCACAACTAGTTCTATTGCTGGAAGCTGGCAGAAAGAAAAAAGAAACATTTATTTTCAGGATGTGAAGTTCACAATAAGAGTATTATTCAAAATATGAAAACCTGTAAATTCATTTCATTCAAATTACTAAGGAGAGAGAAATTAGATACCAAAAATGCCACAGTTTTGCCAGTTCCCGTCTTAGCTTTAGCGAGAACATCCTTACCTACACAGAAGAATTATATCAAAATAAGAAAAATGCTAACAAATAAATAAAAGTTCACAAATCTAACATACATCCAACTTTCATAGGACATCCCAGGTTGATGTGCATCTCATCTTTCATAATTGAATTCAAAAGGCTAAAAATGTCATTTTCAAATTTCGTAGTATACACAATTTCTTTTCTCTTAAAAAAGAGCAATAATTATTGTAGGATGGAAGGTCTGAGTACTTTTAACAGATCAGGTCCAATCTGAGTGATTTTTAAAGGATTAGGTCCAAAGAGCTTCTCAACAATCCAATTGAACTTCTGATGACAAGACTATGGTAAACTGAAAGGGGACAAGCCACGTGTTCTCCATTAATCTTACTTCAGAAACTTATTCAAAAACAAACAATTAGTAGATTTCTTCTCTCGGAAGAGTCTATGTCCAGCTATGGAGTGTTCTCAGACTCCATCCATTGAGTCATTCAATACCATGTATCACCTTCAAAATCATCACAAGCATCTGAGTACTTTGTTTCTCTATTTTGATCATCTTACTTCAATTAGGCATTCCTACATTTAGGTGGAACTGCAAAAACTGCAAATGATCTAGTAGCCTAGTGGGGTAGCTAACTAGGATGACTTCCAAAAGGTCATGGGTTCAAACCCCCATGAGCACATGATCCCGTAAAAAGGCACTTGAAAAATAATAAATGCCGGGGATAGTAGCTGGTCCCCTTATATCAAAAAAAAAAAGAAAAAGAAAAGGTGGAACTGTAAATGATATTTCAATCTCGTGATGTCTCAGCCTTTTGATGGACATGTGCTTTTTGTGACAGATGCAAATTGACTACTTGAATTGGGCTAGCTCACATAAATTGTGCTGTGCCAGAAAATGTTTAAGGACTTTGATTTCATAGTAGCTTTATATGGTGGCTAAGATAAACACTTATAGTTCTCTGATCCATTAAAAAAGCTTCATAATCCAAATAATAATCAACAATTTAAGCACAAGGTAAGAACATGAATTAAACTAATTGAGAATAATTCTGGTGAAGTCATAAATCAGAACTAAGAACAGAGTGGGAAGAAAATGCATGCATTCTTTCGTAAAATCTTGGGAACAAAGATTTTTTCTATGTATGTTTGTGCGAGGAAGGTGCTCCAATCAGAAAGGGACAGAGGGACAAAGTTCTGCAGCCTTTATTGCTCAAAAATCTTCAAAAATAGGATTAAAGGGGGTGACAAGCAACTCTATCGTCCCAGTCTATATGTAAATATCAAAATTCAACCAAAGAGAAATTATAAAGAGAAAAGGTTACACATTACAGTCAAACATTTATGGTTCTATTGTCAACATAGTGTTAATACAATTTGAACCTATCTCAAAAAATCCTATATTAACACAATTAAGATATGCAGGCATCTATTGTCAGAAGTACCTTCCTATAATTCAAGTAAAAAAGAAGGCAATTTGATAAATCCGTTGTGGTTAAATTTCAACCATTGGTGTACAATAATACTGGACGTGTCATTAAAGTTGGATGTGTCATTAAAGCCATGAATAAATAATAGAAACTAGTGGATATAACCTTTGAGAATAATAGGGAGTGTGGCTTCTTGTACGATAGTCATCCTTTCATATCCCACAGATTTAACCCCTTTGAGTGTCAGTTGGGAGAGCGAACATTCATCAAACCTAACCATTAGTTAAAAATAGCCATAGTTGTCAATTAAAATAATAACAACTACAAGCTATAATAGTGTGGTGATGATATGTTTCTCATTATAAGAAAAGGCCAAGATACTGAGTCTCCAGATTCAAATTTACATATTCAAATTTCAAACAGTATTTTATGCATCTATCGCAAACCGTAACCTAAAGTATGGGCAAGTCGGTCGCCTAAAAAGGAACCCTTATAATCAATCAACAGACACAAAACAATGAGTCAACCAATCAGTCAACTAAAAATGACTTGTTCAACAAAGCCAAGTCTTTCTTAAGACGCACCAAATGATACTTACCTTTACACGTTGACCAAGCTGCGTTTCTTGCACATTTTAAGATGAACAGAGCCAACTAACAGTTAATATCATTAGTATTAGAATCGCATGAACATTTCAAAATATCATATGAGTTCTTAAACTTTTGGGACTAGATATCTGTAAATGACATACTGGCCTGCACTGGTACTGAAACAGTGTAGTTCCATATATGTAAAATTTAAACCATATGTTTCTGTTAACCCTCATTTAAGGATGTCACCTACAGAACAAGATAAAGTTACCGTTTTTGGCTAAGGTAAGAATCGTTCTCTCCCGCTGAGCCCCTATCAGTGTTTTCATCCCCTTCTACTTCATCTGATTTCTCGGACCCTAAACCTGAACCAGAATCCCCACCACTCAAACCATCTGTTACTTTGTCTTTCTTCCCTTGACTAAGAACCTCTTCAAAATCTGAAAACCCTTCATCACTGTCAGACTCTGTTTCCCCTTCTGATAGATCAAGACCCAAGGTCTTTCCACCCTGAGCAGTTTTGTCACCTCTCTGTCCCACTGACATACTGACCCCACGACCTTTCTTTCCAGAAGAGAACACTTTATCACTATCAGACTCGGTTTCCTCCACTGACAGATCAAAATCCAAGTCCTTTCTACCCCGGTCAGTTTTACCGCCTCTCTGTCTCGCTGACATACCAACCCCGTGACCTTTCTTTCTAGAAGAGAACCCTTCATCACTATCATCGCCTGTCTCCTCATCTGTCAAATTGCTATCCAAGCCCCTCCCTCTTTGACCCCTGTGACCACCTCTCAATCTTTCTGACCTGCCAGCCCCACCATCTTTCCTTCTAGAAGAAAATCCTCCACCCCTAGAACCTCTTTCCTCGCCAGAAAAACCAAAATCCATGTCATTCCTGCCTCCACCACTTCTTCCACCAAAACCTTTACCTCTAGCGCCTCCTCGTGCCCCTGACATATCACCCCTACCACGGCCCCCTCTCTCCCTCCAAGGAGGGAATCCCTCACTATAATCCCTCTCATCATCATATTTCCTTCTAGAAGAAAATCCTCCACCCCTAGAACCTCTTTCCTGACCAGAAAAATCAAAATCCATGTCTTTCCTGCCTCCACCACTTCTTCCACCAAAACCTTTACCACTAGCACCCCCTCTTGCCCCGGACATGCCACCCCTACCACGGCCTCCTCTCTCCCTCCAAGGAGGGAATCCCTGAATATGATCCCTCTCATCATCATCATCCCTGTCATTATAAAATCCTCTCGGTTTTCTCACCAAACCCCTTGAACCTCTTGAATTTCTGTCTTCACCCCTGAAATTATCTCTCTCCTTGAATTTATCAGTGCCACGACCACTCCGATTGGAGTCGTCCTCACTGTCACTGTTCAATGGGAACCGCACCGAGTCAGTCTTTAAATCGCTGATCCAGTCGCTCAGCTCAGCCTCATCTTCGATCAAGCTCTTCTCCTTTCTAGCGGTGTTTGAGGAGCGGCGGCCAGAGGAGAAATGGGAGGTGAAGAGGTTAGTGAGGAGAGAATGCGAGAGCAGTACTGAGGAGGCTCTGAGATGAGAGGTGGGGGAGTGTAAAGGAAGCTTTTTCTGGACAGAGCGGAGGAGACGCACTGTGAAAATACGACCCGCCATGGCTGATCGATCGTTGAACCAGGCGATCAGGGTTTAAGGTTTAAGGAGGGTTTACGAAGAAATCGGAGCAATTGGGAATTGAGTTGTCTTGGATTAGGCTCATGGGCCAGTTGCAATCATTGGCCCAGTAAGAGTAGCTTATGCAATCTGTAGTACCAGAATCTTATCCGTTTTTTTTTCTCTTCTCTGCGAAATTTGATTTGAATTGTCAGACTAAAAATTAACGCTCGACCGTCAATCATATAATTGAATCGTTGATTTTTAATCCAACGATTCAGATGAAAAATTCTCTCTCCCCAGAGAATTTCATTTCCAGAAGTACTGAAGTCTTGAAGATGTGTGTATCATGCCATACGTACTTTACACGAACCCACTTTATAGAGTTACTTGCTCATAACAGAGCCCGCTCATTGAAGAATCATGCAGATAAAATTAGTACCACTCAGAAAGGATTTACTTCAAGGAAAATGTTCTGGAGATATCATTTTTTATACACATTTGATACCGATTGGACATTTCCAGTCGGCTGGACGTCTCCATTACCTCTATTCTCTCGACAGCAGGACCTCTCCATTTTATTTTCTATTTTAATCTGTTCACCGTGTCACAACTGTGTTGCTCCCACTTGTCTTCCTTCTCCTCCAATCCATGTGCCATTGTTATTCTAACACCGTGCTACGACGATCAAATAGATTCGTGCTCCGACGATCAACGCGCTTACTAACACCGTCGCCATCATCCTCTCTCCAGTTCCTCAGCCCCTCTTCGTCCCCTTCGCAACCCCTCCCTACCACTTTGAAACCCCCTCCAAGCGAATCACCTCCCTCGATGACATCAGGCGCTTCAACGACTCCCCCTCCGACCGCCACTTCATCGGCTTCATCGCCTCCCTTTCACAGTCCGTTCGCGGTCGCAAGATCTCCGATCCTCTACCTACCCCTCTCTCTCCAATTCTCTCCTCGCTTATCTCCATGTTACAAACCCTCTCTGACTGGGTTGATCAGATCCCCCCTCTACCGCACCAGTTCGGTATGGTAACCCAGCCTACTGCCTCTAGCATGAGTGCCTTGCTGCTGAGATCCCCTCACTTATCGAATCAGTTCTCTCCACTGCTCTTCTTCAAGCTGCTGAGGTCGAGCTCGTGCCATACCTGTCTGATTCCTATGGCAACGCTACTCGGATTGATTATGGCACTGATCATGAAACCAATTTTGCGGCCTTTCTCTATTGCCTAGCCTGCCTCAACCTGATCAAGGAAGAGGATTATCCTGGTGTTCATCCCTTCATGCACTTTGACAGCAGGACATGTTGAAGTTACTAGCATGCATGTTGAAGTTACTGTCATGCATATACTTATGTCTTACAGTCCAGTTATTGTGCATTATAGTCCAGTTATTATGCATTGTAGTTTAGTTATTATGCATTGTAGTTTAGTTATTATAAATTGCAATTAACATGTTGTTATACATTCTTAAGTTAGTGTGCAGGTTTAATTTACTGTTATGCATGTTGAATTTACTGTTATGCATGTTGAAATTGTAGTTATTCATGCTTTTGTGCATGTTGAATTGGTTTTATGCTTAGGTATTATTTGAAAATTCATTTTTTTGTGCATGCTAGAACATCTGCTTTGCATTATAGTTTAATTATTATGCATATTAGAAATATCTGTTATCATGCATAACAGTAAATTAAATTTTTCTTTGCAGGAAAATCAAATTTTGTTGTTCGATGTAGTCCAATACGATTGGCCAATTTTTATCAAGATGATATGGCAGAAAAATTGAATGATGAGCATAAAGCACTTCTCCGCAGAACTCCTTTCTTCCAATTTTCATATTTTTTTGGTTATGCAGGTGAAGTGCAGCAAGCACGAAGAAGAAGAATAAGAGTTCGTCGTCAAGTTAATGAGATACCGTATGCATTGGAAAATAATTCAGGTAGCAGTGAGTCTGAAGGTACATGTTATTATATATAATGTAATGCATTCTACTTGATTTATAATGCATGTTATTAATTTAATTTTGCATATAGAAAACAAATCTATAACCTTTTATAATACATTGTTATAATGCATGGTAATTTATTATTTATACCTTCTTATTGCTATAATGCATATAAACAACATATTTGTTATTATGGAACATGTAATGCATAATCATTATATAATGCACGTGAGAAATTCCAATGTAGTTCATATTGCAAAATATTTGTTTTTTTTGCATGTTAGAATATCTGTTGTGCATTATAGTTTACTTATTATGCATAATGAAAACATATGTTATCATGGATGTGCATCACAGTTAAGTTACTGTGCATGTTGAAAATCTATAAACTTGTAAGTGATTTATATATATGCATATTTAATTTGTTATACATGCATCATACTTTAGAATCTTTGGCAGATGGCACTGAGTCTGAGGAGGATGAAAACGATGAAAGAAACCAACAAAATGCTAATACTGACAATATAAATCAAGGTACATATTCCTTTTTATAATGTAGTGCATTATAATTGTCTTTCTAATGCTTGTTACTATTGTTATTTTGCATGTAGAACAGTAATTGGTAACCTTTATATATTATCACTGTAATCATTCATGGTAATTATTTTTTTTGATATTTTATTATTGTTGTTATGCATACAAATTATTCATGTTATTTCAATTTATTGGCAAGTGACACTGAGGCTGAAGATGAGAAAAATGATGTAACTGAAGAGGAGGAAAATGAACTACCAGACTAGAAAAGTACTCACACTGAGAATTTAGAGCAAGGTACCTGTTCATTTTATATATTAAAATGCATACTATTTGTCTTGTAGTATGTATTATTGATGTTATTTTGTATGTAGAAAACTAATTTTTAACCTTCATATATCATCATTGTTACCATGTGTGTTATTGTAGTTTTCACACACTTTGTAATTGTTGTAATGCATCAATTGTTCATTTGTAATGTAATAGTTAATGCACCACCGAAAAACCCAACAATCGACAATACACATGACCAAATCCAAGGTAAATTTTTATCTTTCTGATATGTGATGCATACTAAATTGTTATTATTATGTGATGCATATTGTCTTAATAAGATGACAACGTTCCCCTTCAAATATTATGTTGATGATGTAAATATTGTTTTGTACAAGTATGATGACATCAATGTCACAGTTGGGAAAATTGAGAACTTGTTGGGTTGTGATTATGTTTCTCAAAATGTAAGTGATTTTTATTTTTTTGTCTTACTTGCATGTCGTATCTGTCCTACTAATTTTGAGGCTAAATCAATTACTTATGAAATATAATACAGGTCTTGGCTGTTATTCTATATATTCTGGATCGCGAAGTTGATTCCAAAATTAATTGTGTAATTATTTCAACAAAGGTGCTGATAAGTGAACTGAACTAATTTATGGTGCATGTTATTATCTTTGGTAGTATATGTTAATTTGGTTATGAAGCATCTTATTCACTGTAAAATTATTTTTACAGTTTGATTAAGATCTTTATGCAAACTAACTTATTTACTATAGCTTTTATTTTATTTATTATGCATGTAAATTGTTATTGTTCTAATTAAAAGTTTTTTACCAGGAATTATTCTGTGAGGAAAATCACTATGATTATTACTTAAAGTGTAGTTCCATTTTCAATGAAAAACTTGAAGCATCAAAATTGGTTCTTTGCGTGACCCAGATAAATAAAAATTGGGTCTTGTATATCGTCAATTTTGAAGCAGAGAACATTAGAGTTTATACTAGCAGACCAACGAAGCATGGCTTGTCCGAAGAAATAAACAACCATATTCCATGACTTCGGCATTTTCTCTCTTGGAGATTGGATAACAAGAAGCTTCTAAGTACAAGTTAAATTGGGTTGAAAATCTACCAACAGAAAAAAAAAAAAAAAAGCAAGAGAACTGTGGGATTTTTATCATTAGATTCATGCTCAGTATGATGCTGAATCAGCCCACCAATATAATTTTGGTAATTTTTACTGTTTTATTATATTATCTTGTAATATTTATAAATATATGAACTCTTATAATAATATATCTTTTTTTGTTGATTATTTCATTGCAGGAAAGTACAGAGAGAGAGGGACTGCTAGGATTTAATCTTCTTCGTGATAAGAGCAATGAAGTGAATGTTGAATTTTGAACTTTATGTAAGTTTTTAATATTATTCCATTCTAATGTATATTTATGTTTTAGTTTTTCATGCATTTAAAACTATCTGTTTTGCATGTTGTTTCAGTTTTTACGCATGTTAAGTACTCATTGATAGTTATTATGTTATTAGGTTCTCATGCATTTAAAACTATTTGTTTTGCATATTGTTTCAGTTTTCATGCATGTTAAGTACTCATTCATATCCAGTTATTGGATTATCATATATGTAAAACTATCTGTTTTGCATGTTGTTTCAGTTTTTATGCATGTTAAGTACTCATTGATATTCAGTTATTATGTTATTAGGTTCTCATGCATTTAAAACTATTTGTTTTGCATGTTGTTTCAATTTTCGTGCATGTTAACATTCATATCCAGTTATAATGTTGTTGAATTATCATATATGTAAAACTATTTGTTTTGCATGTTGTTTCATTTTTATGCATGTTAAGTACTCATTGATATTCAATTATTATGTTATTAGGTTCTCATGCATTTAAAATTGTCTGTTTTGCATGTTGTTTCAATTTTCGTGCATGTTAACATTCATATCCAGTTATAATGTTATTGAATTATCATATATGTAAAACTATATGTTTTGCATGTTGTTTCAGTTTTTATGCATGTTAAGTATAAATTGATTTAATAATTCAAATTTGACACATTAAAATAGTTATATATCATGATGTAATTTTTACTTAAATATCTTTAGTTCTAACATTCTGTTGTTTCATTTTTTACAGCAGTTGCAAGACAGATTTATGAAGTATGTGTTATGCTTGGCTAACGATGAGAGGTGCAAGTGTGTTATGTGCTCTAGTTATGTGTTATGATGGAACAGTTTTGAATGTTTAGTCCTTTAGATTTGTACAAATTTAAGCTTAGGTGGATTGAAAATTTGACTATGTTTGTTATATTTTGAAACTTTTGAAATTTATGTTCTATTACTTTCTAAATTGTTGCTTGTATGAATGTTTGCTTGACATGTTATGCATATTATGTTTCGTTGACATGCTTAAAGTTCTTTTGTTTGATTGTTATTCAAGTTAATCTACTTGATTTCTTGTTTTTGTGTAGCTTAAATTTCATTTATGTTCTTTTGATATGCATGTTACTTTTGTTGTTATGCATGTTATTTATGTTATTATGCATGTTATATTTATTATTATGCAAGTTATTTCTGATGTTATGAATTTTATTCTAGTTTTTGTGCAGCTTAAATTTAATTTTGTTCTTTTATGCATATTAGTCAATTTAATATGCATGATTGCTGTAATAATATGCATAACAACTGAGAAAAAATTAATATGCATAACAACTGGAAAAATATGAATATGCATTATAAATAAATTAATATGCATTACAAATTCGCATAATTACGAAATGAAAATCTATCATATATTAACATGCATTACAAATCATTACTCAAAACAATTAACATGCATTACAAATTAACTAGAGAGAACATTTTGTCAAAAATGGAGGGAATTTTTAGACGAAATAGACGAACGTATCAATTTCGTATCAAATATGGTATCACTGTATCAGCTCCCTTACTTCAAAAGGCCTACTGATTTCATTTTTTGTCGCACATCATACATGGTACAACTGTACAAGAACTCATTACTGAGGAGGGAACTGACAGAATTACTCGCGCTAAATTGTCCATCCATAAAAAATAGTTGAGTTGTTAAACATTACTTTTAAACAAAAGCACTAAAGAAAAATTGCTCAGCATTATTATTTCCCAAAGGATTCAAAATTCTATGACCAACAAAGTTATATAACAACATTATAATGAGGTACAACTACTATCATTTTCAGTATGTGACGGAGATGAACTGGGAACCACTGCATCATCACTTTCATCATGGTGAAATCTAACTACAATGCATGTGATGTTGTCAGCAGAATACCGTGCACACGCCAACTCTGCAAGTCTGCCTGCAGCAACCTTCGGTGCTTCTTCTGTTCTCGCTAGTGAAATAGCCTCCTTTATTGAATTAAAACCATTACCACAAGTCAATTACTTACTTTATTGAATTAAAACCATTACAACAAGTCAATTACTTACTTTCAGAAACTAAGTTATATAACAACATCATTATATGAGGTACAACTACTATCATTTTCAGTAAGTGATGGAGATGAACTGGGAACCACTGCATCATCACTTTCCTCATGGTGAAATCTAACTACAATGCATGTGATGTTGTAATTGAGAGCAATATTTTGAAACTCAAGTAATATATATTATAAAACAGAAACAATATAACTAATTAACTATACTAGAGGAACCAAATTGGTCTATTCAAATTCACCCACACACATCCAATAGCAGAGTTACCCTTAAATCCAAATTTGACCAGTCCTGTCCAAATACTAACATCACTCTCAAGTCTCTACCTTCTTTATGCTCTGAATTACCTACATACTATTTCTATCTGCTTTCCACAAACCTTACTGTCAGCTCAATAGTACCACGCACAGAGTCTCTCGGCTACAGCAGGCACATCTACCAATTAGTTGCGAGAAGAATCTATGCTATATCACTAGTCAGTCACCATATGGAAGTGATTAAACATTTGAATTCCTTCTCAACAAAGAAACAACCAAACCTGTCAAGTTTTGCCTTGACGAAGCCATGAAATCAATATCTACCGTCATCTTGGCAAGCTCTCAGTACCATGTGCAGTCCATGCCAATCAAGATCAGCTTCAAATGATTCTTCTGTATTTCAGAAGGCAGGAACTTCAGCACGTCTAATCAGTAATCAGCGACGGCCATGGTTTAGACAGGTCAAATTGATTGAATAGATCAAACACAAAGTTGGATGGACGATTGAGAGATCAACTAAAAGGATGCCATTACTAGAGGGGAAACAGTGACGAGCAAACTATAATGCAAGAGGCAAGTGGAATGGAGATTAGATTGTATGCGAGGGAGAAAACATCTTTATGGGAGATTAGATTGTATGCCACGGAGATTAGATTGTAAGCGGCATATCTACTTGTTTATCTTTCTGCAAACCTCTTTGCTTTGTTTTAATTGTTCAAACAATAAAGAGATAAAATAACGTGCAGATAAAAGAATTATATGCATGCTTTATAGGAAAGTTAGATAATCAATTGGATCCAAAATAGAAACTGAAGGACCAGTCGGTACTTCCGTATAGTTGAAGCAAAATCTAAGTACTTGCATCATACTGGGAAAAGGTTTCCATAAGGTATGAACTGCAAGTCTGCAACTTCACGTGTTGTTATTAGCCCCGACCACTTAGTCTAAATGGTCAATTTGGACTTTAAAGGAGCTTTATTGAACCTATAATTTATTCTTGCAGTAAAAAGTTATGGACAAGATAATGACACTATGCATCATGATTTTTTTTTTCTTTTGTGGTTTTTGGGATCAAGTGCCTTATGAAGCACGAGAAAGAAAAATATAAGTAGGGTATGTTTTGATCTTTCCTGCTTGTAGAATAGATTGAAGCTAATGGAGAAATGAGTTGGTTATTAGTTATTACTATTGTTTCATTTCGGTTTTACTATAATCCTTTTTTTAGTTCGGGTTGGTGGTTCAGGTGCAGAAAGAGAACAAGAGTTGAAAAATATTTTATAGGATAGTTTACCTCATTTGGTAGAACATCCCATAACCCATCTGTAGCAAGCACCAAAAGCTCCAATTCATCATTAATCACCTCAACCTAGAAGGGGGAGGGAGGGGATTAAAGAGAAGAAGAAACAAAAAAAATTCAGACAATCCAAGAAGTAATATCATTCCAAGAGTCAATTCCTGTTTGTTTTTTTTAAGATGAGCGTATTTTGAATTCAGTAATCCATATACACCAGATCCCTAAGAAATGCTAAATAGACAATTTACATATATTCATTGAAAAGCACCTTAATATCTGGTTCAGCCACTACATATTGTTTCAGCATGCGGTTGCCAAATGCACGAGACATAGCTAACACACCACCCACCCTCCATGTTCCTTCAATAAACACAAACAAAGTAACCCTAAAGATTAAAATAAAAATATCTAAAAATTAACAAGGTGCTGATCTAGAAAAATATTGCAAATGTATTGGAGAAGGGTTCAAATGGCTCCACTTTTTGTGTGCCTCCATTTTGCCTCAAAATCCACACCATCCACCAAGAGCACTTTTTGGGCCTTCAAATCTATACCATTAATTGTTTCTTGATGGATGGTATAGATTTTGAGGAAAAATGGAGGCACACATAAATGGAGGCATTTGAACCTTCCTCAATGTATTTTTGTTATATATCTAGCACCTCCCATGATAGGTATGGCATATGTAATACAGGATCCAGAGGTAACCCAAGGGGTTCAGAATTAGTGACTTGCAGGGACCAGTGACTCCATTACAATGCCCAAACTTAATATTCCATCAAAGATATTGATAAACATACCAGCCCAGATAACAAATCCACCTGCATCCTCAATCCTTTGCTTCTCAGCACTTCTATCTGGCTTGTGGTCTTCAGAAAGAGGAATTGCTACAAAATTAATATTCATTCTATCAAATTATTTTTAACTCTTGTACAGAATCAATGTGATAGCAATAACTTTAGAACAGTCACTGAAACTATATTCTTGATACAAAAAACGAACTAAAATAACTGACCGATTAAAAAGTGGCAAGAATTTCAGTTCAAGTGCTCAACTTGAAAAAAAAACATTTATCTAATTATGAATCTATATATGGCTTCTTAGTTAGGGTTCCATGAATCTCAAAGGTTATATGCTACTACTACAAGCACTCCATCTGCAGTCAGTCTCACAAGATGACATATTGCTCATATCTGCAATCAATACCTTTTCCTTCCTTAGATATAACAGCTCGAGAATCACCAACATTAGCTACATAGAGCTGGCCTCCAACTAAAATTGCAATACAAGCAGTCGAGCCATCATCTCTAAAAGCACTAACTTCAGCATCCAAGAAATCAGAGTCAGTTTTCCTATAAGTTTCTCCTGCACTTTTTTAAATACTTGCATCAGAATTAAATGTAAACAAATATTTTAACGGCTTTTAACACTTTAGACCATATTGTAATGCATATGAAACTAATGCCAGACATCCAGAGGCGGATTTACATACATTAAATGTGGGTCAATTGACCCACATTCTTTATCAAAATTCCATTAATTTGTAAATCATTTAAGAATAAATTAAGTAACAATGTTATACACACACTAAATTGACCCTCATTTATTATGTAAAATTAGCATGATCAACCCCCATACTTTTTAGAAAACAAAAAATTACAACAACAACAAAGCCTTTTAGTCCCAAAAAAGTTGGGGTAGCCTAGAAATGAAACCCAATGGGAGAAAACAAAAATCACATTAATTAGAAACTTGCATGCATATTGATCCCATAAATTTAAATCCTGCCTCCGCCCCTGCGGTCATCCCTAGCTTATTTTCGACTTAAGTGCAGCTGTTAAAAAGCTCAAGAGAGGGGGGGAAGCAAATTGCCCCTTCATAGAAGCAAATTTTGTATCATATAAACTTAAGGACGCTCATGTAATACAGGAGCAAAACCCTGGACATTTGACAGCATGAGACTTTTGCATTCAACAAGTTTTATGATTTGGTGTAACTTACAAGCAACTAAAAAATGGCGGCTGCTCCTTTTACAATAGAAAATTAACATTCAAAAGGTTATGTACAAGCAGATAGAACATACTGATAGCCAGCTTAGTATCAGTGATGAATTTTGGATGATTCAAGAGGTTCTCAAATAGATGCTCCTTCAAGTACTTTGCAGCCCGGGAGCCACCATGCCCTGTTGAATCAAACAAACAATACAAGCAAAGTAATGCACAGAAAGCAACAATTGTCCTGTCAGATAACACGAGCCCAGAATTCGTCATTGTTCAACAAGTTCAGCAAGTAAAATCCTAAGCATCAATTTCTCTGTTAGCTTTGAAGCATAGCTATTTGCACAACTCATCTCACATTTCAGGTATTGCTAAAACATACAAGACAACATAGCCAATTATGGTTAAGTGTTATTTACAAACAAGCCAAAAACAATTTTTTTGTTGGGGTGCTATATGAAAAGTACTAATTCAAAGTACCACACAAAGTAGGGATTACTTTTCAAAATGGGGCATACCATCAAAAACACCAAACAGACTAACAGTCCGTCCCTCGATGTTTGCAGTTTTAATGTCATAGAAATCCTCCATGCTTGGCCGCCTCCCTCTGAAACTCAAGTACCCATAACTCAACCTTCTGTCTCCGCTGCCAACATTTAAACAAACAACAGCCAGAAAGAAAATTTGTTGTTTATATTAAGTTTGAGACTCGAGAGTTTATTTTAGTAGAGCTACTTCAGTTGGTACATGAATTCCACCAGCCTGCGTCAATCTCAATGGTCTAAAGGCAAACACCAAACCTTATTGAATCTGATTGATACCATGGTTTCTTTAAGCCAATCAGGCATGCGGACAAATTTGGATTACAACTGATTACTTTAGCACCAAATGATTACTTTAGCACCAGTGTCTAATCCTAATTAGTACCTTCTGCACACACCACTGCCATAACATGCATCCTCGGTCTCAACATTGGCATCTTGTACTGGTTCCGACACAGGCAAATGGCCTGTACCAGTACCAGAATCGAGCATCATCTTGATAACTGGCAAAGTCCTGAACCTTTTACGGCTGTGAGAGAAGTATGCTGCAGGGCCCACATCCAAGTCTCTCCCACAAACCCTAACCCTAAAATGCCCTAATTTGCTTCGAGAGAAACCCCGAAGGGCCGTGGCCCTTACAATGAAATCTCTGATGCTAGCGATGCATACCATCTAATCAATTAACTGATCCTGGTTTCTAAACTGGTGAAGAATTTAAACAAAAGAAAAAGTTAAGAATAATAGTGAAAAAATCCTACTAAATAGTGACAATTGCTTGGAGAGAACTAGAGAAGAGGCTAATATTGGTAAATCCTAATGATGGATCACTTTAACATCTTGTTGATTTACCAATTTCACCAGCAGTTTATAAAAAAAGAGATGACAATTGCTTTTATGATGGAAATACCAACCCTAATATTAGTCCCCCAAGTTTTGTATCTACTGTCAACAACAACAAAATTCTAAACTTTATCTTAACTAAAGATACCACTCGGATACATAAGGATAAAATAAATTTAGAAGGAAATTTGGCTAAGTTATACATATTGCTATTACCTAAGCAACCTTAGAAACACGAATATCAGAATATAACTTTCGAAGACATAAAAAACTACGCAAAAAAAGCTCATGCGCGCGCAAGCTTGAGTGATTCTCTAATTAGAACTATTTCGTAGTCGATTGAGTTATCTCCAGTTGAGGAAGCTCTCGCAGCTTCCACTGTAAATCTTTGCAAATTACCCAGAAATCCAAAATAAATCCGACAAACAATTAAATAAGAGGATATACCTTCTCTGAACTAAATGTCAGATATCGATCAGATCTCAGCGACGATAACAGGGTTAAGATAATTAGGAAGAGAGGTACTATCCAGTCGTTTCAGTCTAAATTCTCGCCTTTAGGGGCGAGAGAGAATCGCTGGAAATTTTAGCCCAAATTTTTAAAAGAGAAAAGGACTAAAAAAGTCAGGTCGAAATTACCAAATGAAAATATCGGGATCTAGAATTTTGATATCTAATCGTAATCTAAGATTTCAATTTCCAATGGAAATTTAAGAATCTGATTCCATTATATTTTTTACACATTGATAGATTGATTTCTACTTAGTTCGTTAGTTTAAATAGCAAAATTAATATGGTGATGAGTTAATAAGTAACATTCATTAGTTGTTTGATAAAATTAATTGTAAAATAGATAAATTATTTAGATAAATGATATTTGCATGCATAAATTATTAATATTAAATTTTGCATGCAGTGTTATAAACAAATTAGTTGCTCTAAATAGATAAATTAGTTAATTTGCATACTAAGTTTGCATGCATAATTTGATAAATTAGTTGTAAAGTTGGTAATTTATTTATATAAATGTAATATTTTGCATGCATAAATTGTTAATATTAAGTTTGCATGCAATGTTATTACAATGGTTAGATCTCGAAGAAATACTTCTCGGCCTAGTATCTCTAAGTAATTTTGTAGTAACGTTTGTACTTCTTACATATTGCAGGATAAGGAAGATTTGAAATGCAATCTCATCTAGTTAAGATATCATTTGATGAGAGATATTAACTTTTAATTTTGTAAGATCACCACAAACTTATTAAGATTGTTTTACTAAACAAAATTTTGTTCAAAATTAGTTTTTTCAAAGCAACTTATCCTCTCTCTCTTCTATTAAGTGCACTATTATAAAACAAATTTGTAATTTTGAGAAATCGAGCATGTTACTTTCTTTACTTTGATTATCAATAAATTTTCAGGTTTCAAGTATGTTAACGATACAATACGATACGAGTCAAGTGTCATCAATAATCATGGATATGGGTAAAACAATTATCTCCACAAAAAAGTAAAATTTTGAATTCTTCACAATATATTTTGTGTATTAAGTTTGATATATATAGTAAGAAAATGTCAATCATCTATTCAATAATTTGAACTTTCAGTAGCTTATATTATCGCTACTTGCTCGGTGACCATCTTTTTCTTCAAATTAAAATAAAATTTAATATATTGTGATATTTTTTCCTTCAGATGTATTAATCAACTTATTTATATCATGATTATCTAACAAATTGAGGAAAAAAATTTGATCCTTAGGTTTCATCCATTTTTCATTTATGAGTGGTAAACATTCAAGAAAACACTACAAAGCATCCAATCCTGCTACGAGAAGGGTTTCTGATCTGAATACTTCATTAATGTGTAGTAAACATTCAAAAAAACACCACAAAGCATCATAGCATACAACGAGAGGTGTTTCTTCTTCAAGTACTTCATTTAAGTGTGGTAACCTATCTTGAAACCATCACGAAGATGCATAGAATACCACTCCAAATGCTTCATGTCTGAGTACTTAATTTAGGGTGGAAAACATTCAAGAAAACACCACAAAACATCTTATCATGCTACAAGAAGTGTTTCTGATCCGAGTATTACATTTATGGGTGGTAAACTTTCAAGAAAACTCCAAACCTTTCAGTAAATCATCACGAAGAAGCGTAGAATATCAATCTTAAGTGCTTCATGTTTGAGTACTTAATTTATGGGTGGTAAACATTCAAGAAAACACCACAAAACATATTATCCTGCTACGGGAGGTGTTTCTGATCAAGTACTTCATTTATGGATGGTAACATTTCAAAAGAACTACATGTTAGTTTGTAATAATCTAGAAGTCAATAATACAATAAATTATCATAAAGCTTTGTTCATGAATTGAGTGATTAATTAAACTGTCATTTTGTTACCTTGAGTATTATTGAATTTATGAATCATTCCTTTATCTGACTTGAGTCAATAACTGGAATTGTGAAACTTCATAATACAGATGATATATACTCTTAAAAGTCTCTAACCAAGGTAATTAGCAGGAACACTAATTTATCGTTACAAGGTTAGAATGTGGATTAAAAGATGGTTAAGTTTTACAAACCATAGACATGAGATGTCGTTTTAATCACATGAATACATGTTAAAGGAACATGGTATTTGACAGACCTTGAATGAAACATTAAATGGAATTGTGTACGTGTCATCAATGTTTTCATTCAGTGTTAAGTTCTAAAGTATGAGGTATTCATCTTTCCTACTAAGAGATGTGTATGTGTGATTGTTATCTAACGCTGTCGGTAAAACGCAGTCATAACGGTAACTTTTCGGTATACATATCTTAGTTGAGGTAGTAATGGTTTACTGAAAGTACTATTGTCCCTCGTATCTTGATACGAGTTACAGTATCACTGGGCCCCTTGATAGAGTAAGATTATCTGCATGCGGTATAATTACAAGAGTAATTATATTTGATAAGTCTGCTCAAGATCGAGAAAAGATTAAGTTTGCAAGGATGACACACACCTGCCTTGAAACTAATCTGATACTGTAAGACGAAAGAATTAACACGACTAAAATGTTTAGTGGATCGTGATATTGCATAAGTACAACATCGTCTGTGTAATTGGATGGTCATAGCGCAGATGTCAGATGCCTCCTATGATTATAGAAATTAAAATGGTTTTAATTCTATTTACCAACATAACACGGATCCTATTGGGTCACACCGCATAGGAGCTAAATCAGAGAATCTTAATGATTAATTATAAATAGTTATAATTAATATTATGATGATTATAATTAATTATATATGATATGATTAAATTATATATGTCATATAAGATGACAAGCAAAAACAACGGTTGAATTTATAAACGTATACGATACGTTGTATAAAATCATACCGCAACCAAACAAATACCAAACCCTGAGAAATATAATTGTTGAGAACAATTATATGTTTATGTATATTTATATATTTTTAATTTAGATTTTAATTATAGATTATGGTTTTGAATTTGGAATGAAAGTCATTATCAAATTAAAACCTTAATTAAAAATTAATTAAATTCGTAATTAAAAATAAATAAATAAATATAAAAAAATAAAAAAAATTGTGGTCGGCATGCCAACTTGTGGCATGAAAATATCAAAGTGTTGATATGTATGAAATGTCATCAAACTTATCCATAAGGGGTATTTTTGTCCTTTCACATTTTTAAGGGTAATTTTGGTAATTTGGCACCTCCTCATTTTACTATAAATAGAGGGGTAAGGGGAGAGAGAAAGAAATACCAAAAATCGATTTGTACTCGTTAACTCGGATTCGTATCGATAAATATACTTTCTCTCTTTCTCGTATACGGTTGTTTATGGGATTCGGAAAATAGTATTTTTGTGTTAGAGCGGTATTCCATATTTTGGATAACTGCGATTCACGAAGATATTTTATTTAGTCCGTATCTCGGTGAATAGTGTTTTGCGGGATATCGCGGCTTTCGGTATTTCTAGCAGAAGAAGTAAGCCGCTCTCTGGTCGTCCTGGTGGACATCTGGTAGAGGTATCAGACGTCTGATACTCCGAGGAGAAGAGCGTCTGTGATTCGGCTGTCCGAGTCTTCTGCGGTCCAATTCGAATTTGGATCAAGGTATTAATGTTATATTAATCTATTTAATTTGTAAGTAGATTAAAGTTTTAGAATTCAGTTAAGGAGTAGATCTGTTTAGGGATTAAGTAGGGTTTTGATGTTAGGGATAAACGGGAGGTGGACACCCTCTATGGTTTATCCGACATACCCCGCTTAATCCTCGGCTTAAGTCAGACGTAAAATTTTTGTTTTACGGTCTTTCCGCTGCTTAGGCCAATTGACGGGTTTTGAACTGTTCGTAACCCAACACTACAAACCTTCCAAGAATCCACCACGAAAAAGTGTAGAATATCACTTTAAGTCCTTCTTGTCTGATTACTTCATTTATGGATGGTAAACCCTCCAAAAAACACCACAAAGTATCTTATCCTGCTACGAAAAGTGTTTCTGATCTGAATACTTCATTTTTGGGTGGTAACCATTCAAGAAAACACCACAAAACATCTTATCCTACTACGAAAAGTGTTCTGCTATGATTACTTCAATTATGAGTCGTAACCTGTTGGGATTTCATGTGTAAGTTAAAGAGGAAGAAAATTAAAATTTTTGCCTCTATTTAACTCAATACACAAAGGATCTTATTTATATAACAATTGCAAGCAAGATTATACTATGACATTTCATCAAACACCTCTTGTGCATCAACAAAACAGAAAATACTACATTTATTTCTTGCACAAGAGTGGATAAAAGGTTATACCTAAAGAGATTGTCAAATCTCTTTGTAGAGAGGAGTTGATTCCTCTTCTAGGTCTCTTGGAAACCGTCGTCTTCCTTCTTCGGCCATGGAAGCACCATTGTCTCTTGGTTCACCTTGAACCTAAACAACAACCTAAAGCATCCTTAGATAGATGGATGTAGAGGTTAGAACTTAGATCCAACCACCTAGATCTTCAATCTTCAATGAACAAGCTATTTCATTTGGTGGCTAAACCTTGCAAGAGAAGGGAAAGAAGAACAATGGAGTTTTTCTTTCTACACACAAGAGAGGGGAAAATAAGGGTTACTATTCACGAATTACTATTCATCCCATTGTAGGAAGAGAGAGAAAAAGTCATTTTTCATCTCAAACATACCCCTTTATATAGCTAAGCCTTAGGGCAACACTTGTGTTAATTATTTACACAAATGACTATGATTACTCTCTTGTTATTCCCTAATCTTATTTTGCAAGGATTTAATTTATGAGTAAATAATATTACTATATTATTCTAATATGAATTAATTTATTATTCTTATAATGCTCTCAAACATTATACAAAATAATATTCACATATATTCTCATAAATTTATTTTATGATCTAAGCATGTCATTTTACATGACATATTACTTTAACATTTTATCACATGCGTTTTAACTCATACATTATGAGATTAAATACATCATTCAAAATGTAAAATACTTGTTGTTTCTGTTCAGTTGGTGTGACCTTACAGAGGATCTACGTCATCTTGGAATATAATATAAAATACTTTATATTATGGACTATAAGAGGTTCTATCACTACATTATAGTCTCCCAAACGACATAGTCATTACGTGCTTGATCCACTTAATTCGTGTCTATCCTTGTCTTATGATATTTTAAATAATATGCAAAATAGGATCGTGTCATTTTTGCATTATATTATTTTCTTGGTCTCTCAAGTGAATTATAAGTATAACTACATCAGTTATATTGCATGCAATATAATTTCACTTTACCAAGGGGCCCAGTAATATCATAACTCAAATAATTGAGGGACAATAATAATATTGACATATAAATTTCTCTCGCACAAGTTGTACATAACGAATTACTATATTATTCCAATCATTTGAATGGACTTTAATAGTAATCACATTATATACTTCTCATGTGAAAAACTTACATGTCTCATATATAAGATTCAAAGACACATTGGAAACATTAATGACACAAAACTAATCCATATAATGCTCCATCTAGTTAGGTCATGTTCAGTATATAAAGAATCACCATTTTATATACTCATGTCATTGAATGATAATCACTTATCAACATTTATAGAACTACAATGTACTTTCAATTGACATGACAACCTTCATGGTAAATAATGTTCCCTTTAATTACCACGATTGTGAACATATTTAGGATTATATGTTTTCATCTAAAGAGTTATATGGTTCAAGACCATGAGCATCTTCTTGAACGCTTCTAAAGATATAACATATCAATCTCAAGGAACATAAATGTATAATAACGTTTAAAATCATAAACAATTCATAAATTTGTTATAAAAAAGATAACTTTCAAAACACACAACCTTCAGTAACCATCAAAGAAACTCTAAACCTTTATGAAACCACCACAAAGAAGCATAGAATACCACTCGAAGTGCTTCATATCTGGTTACTTCATTTATGAGTGGTAAACATTCAAGAAAACACCACAAATCATCCAATCCTTCTACGAGAAGTGTTTCTGATTGGAGTACTTCATTAATGTGTAGTAAACATTCAAGAAAACACCACAAAGCATCATAGCCTATTACGAGAGGTGTTTCTTCTTCGAGTACTTAATTTAAATGTGGTAACCTTTCTTGAAACCATCACGAAGACGCATAGAATACCACTCCCAAGTGCTTCATGTGGTAAACATACCACAAAACATTTTATTCTGCTACGAGAAGTGTTTCTGATCCGAGTACTTCATTTATGGGTGGTAAACTTAAAAAAAAACTCCAAACTTTTCAGTAAATCACCACGAAGAAGCGTAGAATACTAATCTAAGTGCTTCATGTCTGAGTACTTAATTTATGGGTGGTAAAAATTAAAGAAAACACCACAAAGCATCTTATCCGGCTATGGGAAGTGTTTCTGATCAGAGTACTTCATTTATGGATGGTAATCTTTCAAGAGAACTTCAAACCTACCAGGAACCCACCACGAAAAAGCATATAATATCACTCTAAGCGCTTCATGTCTGATTACTCATTTATGGGTGGTAAACCTTTCAAAAAAATACCACAAAGCATCTTATCCTACTACGAAAAGTGTTTCTGATCCGAGTACTTATTTTTGGGTGGTAACCATTGAAAAAAACACCGCAAAACATCTTATCTTACTACGAGAAGTGTTTCTGATATGATTACTTCATTTATGAGTTGTAACATTCAAAGAAACTCTAAACCTTTATGAAACCACCACGAAAAAACATATAATACCACTCTAAGTGCTTAATATCTGATTACTTCATTTATGAGTGGTAAACATTCAAGAAAACACCACAAAGCATCCAATCATGCTAAGAGAATTGTTTCTGATATGAGTACTTATTAATGGGTAGTAAACATTCAAGAAAATACCGCAAAGCATCATAGCCTACTAAGAGAGGTGTTTCATCTTCGAGTACTTCATTTAAGTGTGGTAACATTTCTTGAAACCACCATGAAGAAACGCAAAATATCACTCCAAGTGCTTCATGTATGATTACTTAATTTATGGGTGGTAAACATTCAAGAAAACACCACAAAACATCTTATCCTGCTACGAGCATTTTTTTCTGATCCGAGTACTTCATTTATGGGTGGTAAACTTTCAAGAAAACTCCAAACCTTTCAGGAAATCACCACGAAGAAGCGTAGAATATCAATCTAAGTGCTCCAAGTCTGAGTACTTAATTTATGGGTGGAAAACATTCAAGAAAACACCACAAAGCATCTTATCCTGCTACAGGAAGTGTTTCTAATCAGAATACTTCATTTATGGATAATAACCATTCAAGAGAACTTCAAACCTTTCAGGAATCCACCATGAAGAAGAGTAGAATACCACTCTAAGCGTTTCATGTCTGATTACATCATTTAAGGGTGGTAAACCTTCAAAATGCGCCACAAAGCATCTTATGCTGCTACGAAAAGTGTTTCTAATCTGAGTACTTCATTTTTGGATGGTAACCATTAAAGAAAACACCGCAAAACATCTTATCCTACTACGAGAAGTGTTTCAGTTCTGATTACTTCATTTATGAGTTATAACCATCATAGAAACTCTAAACCATTATGAAACCACAACAAAGAAGCATAAAAATACCACTCTCTGTGCTTCATATCTGATTACTTCATTTATGAGCGGTAAACATTAAGAAAACCCCACAAAGCATCTAATCCTGCTACGAGAAGTGTTTCTGATCTGAGTACTTCATTAATGTGTAGTAAACATTCAAGAAAACACCACAAAGCATCATAGCATACTACGAGAGGTGTTTTGTAAAACCCGTTATTTTTGACAATTATTTTAACAAATAATTTTCCTCTTAATCATGAAGTTAATCCTTAATTTAGGACTTAGCCCAAATTCAGTCTTGAAAAACAAGAGGTAAAATTTTCAACGTTTCTTTGGTTAACATACAAAAGTACGTATGAATTAAAATTTCTAGATAAAAGCTCTCCGAGGAATTTAAATCTAACGCAATATACATTAACAATTTTAAGTAAAATAAAATATATATACAAACAATATACAAATGTGCAGACTAAATCAATTAATAATTATTATACAATTGTATATCTGATTTTCACAATTCTAACCAATTAATTACTAAATCTAATAATGAAGAGCAAAATAATTGAAACGTGTACATGTTTAAAATTTTGAACTAAAGATAAGAAAATTAATGAAAATATTGCAATAAGATAAAATATATATATGCATGACTCATATGTTGCACATGTAGGAATATAAATATAAATTGATCAAATAATTACTATCAAATAAAAGTATAAATTACTAACTCAATTGTATAAATCTCAATATTTAAAACCATTCAATGGATATATTTCTAGTATATAACCAATATTAATTTAATTGTTTAATTAGGTATTTTACAACCTTCCTTTTTTTATACATACATGCAATATTTCGTACGATAAAGTTTTTGAATAGAGCGAAAATCTAGTTACAAGAAATTAACAGATTTATCTTATTCCAATTATTGTGATTATCAGATTTAAAAACAATTTTAACCTACTGAAACAAATAAACACAACTAGTAAAATAAGTGATTCGAAATTAAAAATTTCAGAATTACATGACGAGTTACACAATCCGTATTCTATTCAAAACTACCTACAACAGAAAATGATACATATTGTAGCCACAAAAACTAGAATTTATATAAAGATCAATTAAAAACGAATGTGGAAATCGTGCTGCCACATCAATCGATCCATCGGGTCAGGAGTTTTTCGGGTCAGCAACAACCCACACGAAGGTCTACGCAGCTTACACAACAGAGAAGGGAACTGACAGTCTTGGAGGGTGAAATCTCTAATTCTTTGCCCTGCCCAGATTTCATGTGACCCAAAAATTCGATATCTCGGGTATATGAGTCAGATAACGAGTTAAAAAGAGTTAGAATAAGTTCAATTATAAGATGCCATGATGACAACGCCATAGAAAATCCCAACAGTAGAAATTGAGACAAAAATATTATGTCTCGTTCTCTGTGCGATTTTCTTGGATCCCCCCCACGTTTCCTTTTTCTCCCTAACCGTTCTCTCTCCACTGACGTGCACATTCCCTCTCTCTACTATTTTCTTTTTCTTTTCCTCTTTTTCCGCTCCCAGTCTCCTAATCTCGATCTCGTCGTCTCCATTTTCCTTCTATTTCTGCCTTTATTACTCTCTTTTCTTTTCTCTCGCTCTCTCCCTTATCTCTCTCTCTGGGCTCCTTTTTTTCTGTCCCCTCGGTCACATCGCCTCTTCCTCTTTCTTTTCTGTCTTGTTGTCTCGGCTCACCTTTGTACTCTCTCCCCCTTGTTGCGTTACTGTGCACATGGCACATCACCATTAAGGGAAAGAGGAGAACCTGTCTCTCTCTTTGACTTACAGCTCGAAGCACTCGAGTGCTGGTACGATCGGTCATGACCACCTCACCCCCTCTGACTGTTCCCACGACCCGCTCCTTGTCTCTCTCTCTCACCATCTCCTTTTTAAAGAACCCGAAGATGCGCCCCTCTTCCCTCTTTGGCCAATCGGTAGGTCCTCATGTGTTGAGATTAGACAGAAAATGAGATTGATTAGAACAATCGGGTAAGGGAAGGGAAGAGGAGGCAACAACCGATCTGGTAATACAAGACTCGTGGTGAGAGCGCCTTTACCCCCTTTGCTCTGTTATGATCGATCCTCGTCGTCCCCTGTTTCTGGTAATACAAGACTCGTTGTTTCTTTTCGTTCTGACAAATCTTGAACGAAATTGTTGTTTTCTTGGGCTTGTTTTGCTGGTTTGAGATTTTTCTTATTGATGCATTTTGAGCCATGATACTGTTCTTGATGTGATCATGTTGTTGTGGAAAGAAAATAGTAGTGCTGGCAACAAGTTGAACTTTTATAGGAGTGTGTGCCAGCACAGCCACAAAATTTCTGAGTCGAGTTATGGCCGACTGCCTTGTGTTGCATTATGGGTATTGATACTTCAGAACCTTTTGAACTGCTGGCTGTGAATTTTTCAATGTAGACTCTAGACTGAACTGTTGGTATTATTTTCACTCTGATGTGCTTGCATGTGCTATGATTTGTTCTGGTACCTGACCCCGTACCAGCCCTACTGGTAAACCCTTCTACCAGCCCAAGTAGCTTGCTGTGGTATTTAATTTACTGGTGTGCTGATTTACCAGCATCAGCACACTGTGGACAATGTGCTGGGCTTTGCTGTAGGGTGTTGTCGAGAGAGGGAACTGGGCCAGATGTGATGACTGGCCCAGGGAATTGCAAATAGACGATTAAAGGCCTCTATGGGCTTTTAGTAAATTAAATAAATACTAAGGAATCAAACTCGACCTTTAAAGCCCATTACACCTAATTGACCCTTGTTGGATTTAAAGGATTAAAAATAAGATTTTGGGCCTATCGGGACCCATTGGACCAACAGATACTACAAGGGCTTAAATGGATAAATAAATAAATAAAGTTATAAGTAATTGTGGGCTTGGGCCCTAACTAGGCCGAGTCGGGTATAAAAACATATATTACACTGTTAGTGGCCCTACCCATAACACTTACTAACTAGACCCAAGGAATAAAGGACCAAGAAAGGTCTTAATTCGGAAATGATGACTAAAAGTCCGTGCAGCACGAGCTATGGCTATGACGCACGAGTACGGACTTCTGATCCCACTCAGGATTTAAACAAACAATTAAATAAGCTAAAATTAACCAACTTGTGTTTCTATATATTTTTCTATACTATATTTAGCATGAAACAATATAACGAATAATATACGACATAACTATATGGTAGAATGATTTGGTTAGGTACGACATCGTATCTGACATAATGACATTGACTTACAATTATACGAGACGATTAAAATTAATTAAATATTTATAATAACACGATTAATTAATTATAAAACACATGAAATATATCGTATATATATGTATGTATGTATGTATATATATATATATATATATATATATTAATAAAGACATCGCACATGTCCAACAAAATTGTACTAAGTATAATTATAAATATAATAATATATATTGAGAGAAATGCTATTATGCTTTGCAAAGCACGTGCTTTGAAATTGTGGACCATTGGATCTTCAATCATCATGTGCGCACGAATCACAAAGCGTGATCCAATGATCCACAATTTCAAATCACGTGCTTTGCAAAGCATAATGGCATTTCTCTATATATTGATCAATTTCTCTATATCAGAACGTATTATTCAATTAATTACGTACGATACACACACTCAAATATAACTAATTAATATTACAAACATAAATATATATATGTAGATGAACTTCATTATGTCACATTAAATACAACACTTATGATATACGCACAATAATGATTAAGTAAAGGTTTAATCATAATAACGTATGTTGGTTAATATCTCTAAAGCACATTAAATGTAATACATATAATATATTGACTAAATAATATTAAATACAATGCAAATAGTATATGTTGATCAATTTCTCTAAACACATAGTTAATTTTGTTTTTGAGGAAAATATGAGGGTCAAAGCCCTCAAATTTACCATAGTTAATTTAAATACACACATATTAGTTTATCTAATTAACTATTTTCCTTTCTTCTTTTGTTAGTTTAATAATAAAAGTGTACAACTAAAAGTGGTCGAATTTATAACAGCTTGCTCCGTGGTATTCCTTTATTGTTGATTTTATAGGATACCGTCTTAACGACATAGTTATGCCAGAACATTGACAAACACATAATTTAAGACATTACTTAAATGAATAAATTAAAAGTAAGCACTAAGTAAGGAAATAGAAAACTGTAGGAATGGAATTCTCACACCCTCGGTGCAGACCGGACACTGCATCGAGATTTGACTAAGTAAACATAATAATAATATTATTTTAGGAGCATCAAGGACGTCTCAACGTCTAGCTTTTATCTTATCTGATTTTATAGTTAAAGAATTTTACAACACATTAGACTGATAATCCCTAACGTCAACTAGGAAGTTTAGTAAATTGATGTCCGATCGCGAAAGTCAAGGTGACTATTGACCATGTGGGCGCTGACAGAGTTGGTGGCATTGTAGAGGCTTTCCAAGTAAAGGCTCAGATATCAACACTACTTTTCCTCGTTAACAGGTGTGGTTCCTGGGGTTTATATCACTTTCTTTTACAACTAGGACCTACCAGACCTACCTAAACTGAACTGTGGTACCAAATTACCAATAACTGTTAATCAGGCCCGTAAAACTTGAACTGTCATTTATGCATACCGGTAACTGTACCATAAATTGAGACCTACATGCATTGCATGTCATGTGCATCCCATATTGCATGTAAGATCTGATATACGGATCGTAAAGACTATTAGAATACTTATAGGTAGAATGCGTATTTCAATATTATATGTATTTCGTCGGGAGTGATGAGTGTCGGGCCGGTGAGGCTTTGATTGGATGTAGTCTGGGGACATCGTGACGGTTGGATTACGTACGCAAGCTCGATGCTCGTGGGATCCACTCGTCGAGATGTCTTTAAGGACATTCGATCACTTCTCACCAACGATGTCCATCACTTGATGGCTCGTAGTGCCAGATAGAGAGTTTTTCCTTTCCAATATCCTTATTAATAAATAGTATTATAATATCTCCTCAATTGAGAGATTAAGGTTCGGTTTCTCAGTTTAGAGTATGCGTGTCATATGTGAGGTATTGGAGCTATTTCGTTCTTTATTATATTATTCATTAGCCGATATTTCGGGATCTCCTAATATTCGAAGGGCTTCCTCCTTTGGTCCCTGGTTGGTACAGAGGAAGTCTGGGGCTCCCTTTTGGCCCCTGGTTGGTACAGGGAGTTCCCTTTTATTATTATTTTCAAACGGGTAGTCGGTTCCTTATTTCTGTATGACGACTGAGGCCGAGTATTTTAATTTTCTTATGTTTCTATTTTGGTGAGGGTAGGCTTCTCGATTCGCTTTTGGACTGAGTGTGTGCTTTTGGTAGCCGCTCTATTTTACCAGGGCGTTTCGTTCTGGAAACTCAGAATTTAGTTGGACCTGGTGGCTCGAATACAAGATCCGTCTAACAATACTCTTAGACCTGGCGGCTCGAATACGAGACCCGTCTAAGGGGGGCGAATCCTGATGTCCTACACCCGGGGTTTAAACTTGACAAATTCATTCCTTTGTTTGGGAGATTTGATAATATTCCTTATTATTATATATGCATACTATTCCTCATATATATTTTGGGTTTTATTTCTCGCATCGTCCATTTGGATAGTTCTGATTAACTTGAATAAATGGTTAAACAAGATATCACTTAGTTAATTATAGTTTAGTTGAAATTATACTCAATAAGCGTAATCGGTCCAATTTAGAATCGGATATAAACCCAAAGGCTGGACCTTAATCCGCACTGAGATTTATATCTCACGTTTCCACGATGGTTGTGGGGTCCAGGTAAGGAGCAGGAACTATTTTGAAGTCCAAGAGGAGAGCGCTAGGATAGAGACCCGGTGTCTTCCGTTTTGTAGACTTTCCTTTTGATTTGTTTTCTTGTATTTCGTTGGATTAGGAGTAGTTTGTAGTAGTATAGTGAGGATCGGTCTCACGTCCTTTGATGAGACCGACCCCTTTTGTATGTATTTTATCTTTCTTCAGCTTCCGCTGTATATTTTGTAAAGGACACCGTTATATATATATATTTTTATTGTTGGATGTTCATGTATTGTGTACAATGTGTGTGCTGTTCCTTTATTTAAATAAAATCTGTTACAATTATCTTGTTTCTATAATGATAAAATTAAGCCTTTCGTGTACTTGTAAACAAGTACACGTGGCGGGATTAACACCCATAAGCAATTCATTATTTTTGGGGTGTGACATGTTTCTTCTTTGAGTACTTCATTTAAGTATGGTAACCATCTTGAAACCATCACGAAAATGCATAGAATACCACTCCAAGTACTTCATATCTGATTACTTTATTTATGGGTGGTAAACATTCAAGAAAACACCACAAAACATCTTATCTTGCTACGAGAAGTGTTTCTGATCCGAATACTTCATTTATGAGTGGTAACTTTCTAGAAAGCACCACAAAGCATCATAGCCTACTAAGATAGGTGTTTCTTCTTCGAGTACTTCATTTAAGTGTGGTAACCTTTCTAAAAACCACCACGAAGAAACACAAAATACCACTCTAAGTGCTTTATGTATGATTACTTCATTTATGGGTGGTAAACATTCAAGAAAACACCACAAATCATCTTATCATGCTACGTGAGTGTTACTGATCATAGTACTTCATTTATGGGTGGTAAACTTTCAAGAAAATTCCACAAAGCTATCTTATCCTACAACGAGAAGTGTTTATGATCTGATTACTTCATTTATGAGTGGTAACCTTTCAAAAAACTCCAAACATTTCAGCAAACCATCACGAAGAAGCGTAGAATAACAATCTAAGTGTTCATGTCTGAGTACTTCATTTATGGATGGCAAACATTCAAGAAAACACCACAAAGCATCTAATCATGCTACGAGAAGTCTTTCTGATCAGAGTACCTCATTTATAGGTGGTAAACTTTCAAGAAAACTCCAAAGCTTTCAGGAAATCACCACGAAGAAGCGTAGAATACCAATCTTAGTGCTTCATTGGTAAGTACTTAACTTATGGGTTGTAAACATTCAAGAAAATACCGCAAAACAACTTATCCTACTACGAGAAGTGTTTCTGATCTGATCACTTCATTTATGAGTTGTAACCTTCAAAGAAACTCCAAACCTTTATGAAACCACCACGAAGAAGCATAGAATACCACTCTAAGTGCTTCATATCTGATTAATTCATTTATGAGTGGTAAACATTCAAGAAAACACCGCAAAGTATCCAATCCTACGAGATGTTTTTCTGATCTGAGTACTTCATTAATTTGTAGTAAACATTCAAGAAAACACCAGAAAGCATCATAGCCTACTACGAGAGGTGTTTCTTCTTCGAGTACTTCATTTAAGTGTGGTCATCAAAGAAACTCTAAACCTTTATGATTCCACCACAAAGAAGCATAGAATACCACTATAAGTGCTTCATATCTGATTACTTCATTTATGAGTGGTAAACATTTTCAAGAAAACATCAGAAAGCATCTAATCCAGCTACGAGAAGTGTTTCTGATCTGAGTACTTCTTTAATTTGTAGTAAACACTCAAGAAAAACCATAAAGCATCATAGCATACTACCAAAGTTGTTTCTTCTTCAAGTACTTCATTTAAGTGTGGTAACATTTCTTGAAACCATCACGAAACACATAAAATACCACTCCAAGTGCTCCATGTCTGATTACTTTATTTACGGGTGATAAACATTCAAGAAAACACCACTAAACATCTTATGTTGCTACGAGAAGTGTTTCTGATCCGAGTACTTCATTTATGGGTGGTCAACTTTCAAGAAAACTCCAAACCTTTCAGTAAATCACAACGAAGAAGCGTAGAATACCAATCTAAGTGCTTCATGTCTGAGTACTTAATTTATGTGTGGTAAACATTCGACAAAACAACATAAAGCATCTTATCCTGCTACGAGAAGTGTTTCTTCTTCGAATAGTTCATTTATGCGTGGTAACCTTTCTCGAAACCACCACAAAGAAGAATAGAATACCACTCCAAATGCTTCATGTCTGAGTACTTAATTTAAGTGTGGTAAACATTCAAGAAAACACCACAAAGCATCTTATCATGCAACAAGAAGTGTTTTTTATCCGAGTACCTCATTTATGGGTGGTAAACTTTCAAGAAAACTCCAAAGCTTTCAGGAAACCACCACGAAGAAGCGTAGAATACCAATCTAAGTGCTTCATGTCTGATTACTTCATTTATGAGTGGTAACATTCAAGAAAACAACACAAAGCATCCAATCCTGCTACGAGAAGTGTTTCTGATCTGAGTACTTCATTAATGGGTAGTAAACATTCAATAAAACACCGCAAAACATTTTTTCTACCACGAGAAGTGTTTGTGATCTGATTACTTCATTATGAGTTGAAACCTTCAAAGAAACTCCAAACCTTTATGAAACCACCACAAAGAAGCATTGAATACCACTCTGAGTGCTTCATATCTGATTACTTCATTTGTGAGTGGTAAGCATTCAAGAAAACATCACAAAGCATCTAATCTAGCTACGGGAAGTGTTTCTGATCTGAGTACTTCATTAATGTGTAGTAAGCATTCTAGAAACACCATAAAGCATCATAGCCTACTAAGAGAAGTGTTTCTTCTTCAAGTACTTCTTTTAAGTGTGGTAACCATCACGAAACGCATAGAATACCACTCCAAGTGCTTCATGTATGATTACTTCATTTATGGTGGTAAACATTTAAGAAAACACCACAAAGCATCTTACCATGCTACGTGAGTATTTCTGATCAGAGTACCTCATTTATGGGTGGTAACTATCAGGAAAACTCCAAAGCTTTCAGGAAACCACCACAAAGAAGCGTAGAATACCAATCTAAGTGCTTCTTGTGTGAGTACTTAACTTGTGGGTTGTAAACATTCAAGAAAACACCGCAAAGCATCATAGCCTACTAAGAGAGGTGTTTCTTCTTCGAGTACTTCATTTAAGTGTGGTAACCTTCAAAGAAACTCTAAACCTTTATGAATCCACCACAAAGAAGCATAGAATACCACTATAAGTGCTTCATATCTGATTACTTCATTTATGAGTGGTAAACATTCAAGAAAACACCACAAAGCATCTAATCCAGCTACGAAAAGTGTTTCTGATCTGAGTACTTCTTTAATTTGTAGTAAACACTCAAGAAACACCATAAAGCATCATAGCCTACTACGAGAGGTGTTTCTTCTTCAAGTACTTCATTTAAGTTTGGTAACCTTTCTTGAAACCATCACGAAACACATAGAAGACCACTCCAAGTGTTTCATTTCTGATTACTTTATTTACGAGAAGTAAACATTCAAGAAAACACCACAAAACATCTTATGCTGCTACAAGAAGTGTTTCTGATCCGAGTACCTCATTTATGGGTGGTAAACTTTCAAGAAAACACCACAAAGCATCTTATCATACTACGTGAGTATTTCTAAACATAGTACTTCATTTATGGATGGCAAACTTTCAAGAAAACTCCAAACCTTTCAGTAAATCACATCGAAGAAGCGTAGAATACCAATCTAAGTGCTTCATGTCTGAGTACTTCATTTATGTGTGGTAAACATTCGACAAAACAACATAAAGCATCTTATCCTGCTACGAGAAGTGTTTCTTCTCCGAGTACTTCATTTAAGCATGGTAACTTTTCTCGAACCCACCACGAAGAAGAATAGAATACCACTCCAAATGCTTCATGTCTGAGTACTTAATTTAAGGATGGTAAACATTCAAGAAAACACCTCAAAGCATCTTATCATGCTACGGGAAGTGTTTTTGATCCGAGTACCTCATTTATGGGTGGTAAACTTTCAAGAAAACTACAAAGCTTTCAGGAAACCACCAAGAAAAAGCGTAGAATACCAATCTAAGTGCTTCATGTCTGAGTACTTAACTTATGGGTTGTAAACATTCAAGAAAACACCACAAAGCATCCAATCCTGCTACGAGAAGTGTTTCTGATTTGAGTACTTCATTAATTTGTAGTAAACATTCAATAAAACACCACAAAGCATCATAGCCTACTACGAGAGGTGTTTCTTCTTCGAGTACTTTATTTAAGTGTGGTAACCTTTCTTGAAACCACCACGAAGACACACAAAATACCACTCCAAGTGCTTCATTATTGATTACTTCATTTATGGGTGGTAAACATTCAAGAAAACACCATAAAGCATCCAATCCTGATACAAGAAGTGTTTCTGATCTGGTACTTCATTAATGGATAGTAAACATTCAAGAAAACACCGCAAAACATCTTATCCAACTACGAGAAGTGTTTCTGATCTGATTACTTCATTATGAGTTGTAACCATCAAAGAAACTATATGAACCTTTATGAAACCACCACCAAGAAGCACAAAATACCACTCTAAATGCTTCATATCTGATTACTTCATTTGTGAGTGGTAAACATTCAAAAAAACACCACAAAGCATCCAATCCTGCTATGAAAAGTGTTTCTGATCTGAATACTTCATTAATTTGTTGTAAACATTCAAGAAAACACCACAAAGCATCATTGCCTACTACGAGAGGTGTTTCTTCTTCGAGTACTTCATTTAAGTGTGGTAACCATGTTGAAACCATCACGGAGATGCATAGAATACCACTTCAAGTGCTTCATATCTGATTACTTTATTTATTGGCGGTAGACATTCAAGAGAACACCACAAAACATTTTATCCTGCTATGAGAAGTGTTTCTGATCTGATTGCTTCATTTATGAGTTTAAACTTTCAAAGAAACTCCAAACCTTTATGAAACCACCACGAAGAAGCATAAAATACAACTGTAAGTAGTTCATATCTGATTACTTCATTTATGAGTGGTAAACATTCAAGAAAACTCCACAAAGCATCCAATCCTGCTACCAGAATTGTTTCTGATCAGAGTACCTCATTTGTGGGTGTTAAACTTTCAAGAAAACTCCAAAGCTTTCAGGAAACCACCACGAAGAAGCGAAGAATATCAATCTTATGTAAGTGCTTCATGTGTGAGTACTTAACTTATGGATTGTAAACATTTAAGAAAACACCGCAAAACATCTTATCCTACTACGAGAAGTGTTTCTGATCTGATTACTTCATTTATGAGTTGTAACCTTCAAAGAAACTCCAAATCTTTATGAAACCACCACGAAGAAGCATAGAATACCACTCTAAGTGCTTCATATTTGATTACTTCATTTATGAGTGGTAAACAATCAAGAAAACAACACGAAGCATCCAATCTTGCTACGAGAAGTGTTTCTGATCTGAGTACTTCATTAATTTGTAGTAAACATTCAAGAAAACACCACAAAGCATCATAGCCTTCTACGAGAGGTGTTTCTTCCTCAAGTACTTCATTTAAGTGTGGTAAGCATCAAAGAAACTCTAAACCATTATGAATCCACCACAAGAAGCATAGAATACCACTCTAAGTGCTTCATATCTGATTACTTCATTTATGAGTGGTAAACAATCAAGAAAACACCACAAAGCATCTAATCCAGCTACGAAAAGTGTTTCTGATCTGAGTACTTCATTTAAGGGTGGTAACTTTCAAGAAAATTCAAACCTTTCCGTAAATCACCACGAAGAAGCGTAGAATACCAATTTAAGTGCTACATGTCGGAGTACTTAATTTATGTGAAGAAAACATTCAAGAAAACACCATAAAGCATCTTATCCTTCTACAGGAAGTGTTTCGAATCAGAGTGCTTCATTTATGGATGGTAACATTTCAAGAGAACTGCAGACCTTTCAGGAATCCACCACGAAGAAGCGTAGAATACCACTTCAAGCGCTCCTGTCTGATTACATCATTTATGGGTGGTAAACCTTCCAAAAAACACCACAAAGCATCTTATCCTGCTACGAAAAGTGTTTCTGATATGAGTACTTCATTTTTGGGTGGTAATCATTCAAGAAAACACAGCAAAACATCTTATCCTTCTACGAGAAGTGTTTCTGTTCTGATTACTTCATTTATGAGTCGTAACCATCATAGAAACTCTAATCATTTCGTGAAACCACCACGAAGAAACATAAAATACTACTCCAAGTGCTTCATGTATGATTACTTCATTTATGGGGTGGTGAACATTCAAGAAAACAACACAAAGCATCTTATCATGCTACCTGAGTGTTTCTGATCATAGTACTTCATTTATGGGTGGCAAACTTTCAAGAAAAGTCCTCAAATCAATCTTATCCTACAATGAGAAGTGTTTCTGATCTGATTACTTCATTTATGAGTGGTAACATTTCAAAAAAACTCCAAAGAATTCAGCAAACCACCACGATGAAGCGTAGAATACCAATCTAAGTGTTCATGTCTGAGTACTTCATTTATGGGTGTTAAACATTCAAGAAAACTCCACAAAGCATCTAATCCTGCTACGAGAAGTGTTTCTGATCAGAGTACCTCATTTATGGTTGGTACATTCAAGAAAACTCCAAAGCTTTCAGGAAACCACCAAGAAGAAGCGTAGAATACCAATCTACGTGCTTCTTGTGTGAGTACTTAACTTGTGGGTTGTAAACATTCAAGAAAACACCGCAAAACAACTTATCCTAATACGAGAAGTGTTTCTGATCTGCTTACTTCATTTATGAGTTGTAACCTTCAAAAAACTCCAACCCTTTATGAAACCACCACGAAGAAGCATAGAATACCACTCTAAGTGCTTCATATCAGATTACTTCATTTATGAGTGGTAACAATCAAGAAAACAGCACAAAGCATCCAATCCTGCTACGAGAAGTGTTTCTGATCTGAGTACTTCATTAATTTGTAGTAAACATTCAAGAAAACACCACAAAACATCATAGCCTATTACGAGAGGTGTTTCTTCTTCGAGTACTTCATTTAAGTGTGGTAACCATCTTGAAACCATCACGAAGATGCATAGAATACCACTCCAAGTGCTTCATATCTGATTACTTTATTTATTTGCGGTAAATATTCAAGAGAACACCACAAAACATCTTATCCTGCTACGAGAAGTGTTTCTGATCCGAGTACTTCATTTATGGATGGTAAAATTTCTAAATAACACCACAAAGCATCATAGCCTACTAAGAGAAGTGTTTCTTTTTCGAGTACTTCATTTAAGTGTGGTAACCTTTCTTGAAACCACCACGAAGAAACACAAAATAGCACTCCAAGTGCTTCATGTATGATTACTCCATTTATGGGTGGTAAACATTCAAGAAAACACCACAAATCATCCAATCCTGCTACGAGAAGTGTTTCTGATCATAGTACTTCATTAATGGGTAGTAACATTCAAGAAAACACCGCAAAACATCTTATCCAACTACGAGATGTGTTTCTGATCTGATTGCTTCATTTATGAGTTGAAACCTTCAAAGAAACTCCAAACCTTTATGAAACCACCACGAAGAAGCATAGAATACAACTCTAAGTATTTCATATCTGATTACTTCATTTATGAGTGGTAAACATTGAAGAAAACACCACAAAGCATCCAATCCTGCTACGAGAAGGGTTTCTGATCTGAGTACATCATTAATGGATAGTAATCATTCAAGAAAACACCGCAAAACATCTTATACAACTACGAGAAGTGTGTCTGATCTGATTACTTCATTGTGAGTTGTAACCATCAAAGAAACTCTAAACCTTTATGAAACCACCACAAAGAAGCATAAAATACAACTCTAAGTGCTTCATATCTGATTACTTTATTTGTGAGTGGTAAACATTCAAAAAACACCACAAAGCATCCAATCCTGCTATGAGAAGTGTTTCTGATTTGAGTACTTCATTAATTTGTAGTAAACATTCAAGAAAACACCACAAAGTATCATAGCCTACTACGAGAGGTGTTTCTTCTTCGAGTACTTCATTTAAGTGTGGTAACCATCTTGAAACCATCACGAAGATGCATAGAATACCACTCCAAGTGCTTCATATCTGATTACTTTTTTTATGGTTGGTAAACATTCAAGAAAACACCACAAAAACATCTTATCTTGCTACGAGAAGTGTTTTTGATCTGAATACTTCGTTTATGGGTGGTAAACTTTCTATAAAACACCACAAAGCATCATAGCCTACTAAGGGAGGTGTTTCTTCTTCAAGTACTTCTTTTAAGTGTGGTAACCTTTTTTGAAATCACCACGAAGAAACATAAAATTCCACTCCAAGTGCTTCATGTATGATTACTTCATTTATGAGTAGTAAACAATCAAGAAAAACACCACAAATCATCTTATCATGCTACATGAGTGTTTCTGATCATAGTACTTCATTTATGGGTGACAAACTTTCAAGAAAACTCCTCAAAGCTGTTTTATCCTACAACGAGAAGTGTTTCTGATCCGATTACTTCATTTATGAGTGGTAACCTTTCAAAAAAACTCCAAATATTTCAGCAAACCACCTCGAAGAAGCGTAGAATACCAAACTAAGTGTTCATGTCTGAGTACTTCATTTATGGGTGTTAAACATTCAAGAAAACACAAGCATCCAATCTTGCTACGAGAAGTGTTTCTGATCAGAGTACCTCATTTATGGGTGGTAAACTTTCAAGAAAACTCCAATGCTTTCAGGAAACCACCACGAAAAAGCGTAGAATACCAGTCTAAGTGCTTCATGTGTGAGTACTTAACTTATGGGTTGTAAACATTCAAGAAAACACCGCAAAACATCTTATCCTACTACGAGAAGTGTTTCTGATCTGATTACTTCGTTTATGAGTTGTAACCTTCAAAGAAACTCCAAACCTTTATGAAACCACCACGAAGAAGCATAGAATACCACTCTAAGTGCTTCATATCAGATTACTTCATTTATGAGTGGTAAACATTCAAGAAAACACTACAAAGCATTCAATCCTGCTACGAGAAGTGTTTCTGATCTGAGTACTTCATTAATTTGTAGTAAACATTCAAGAAAACACCACAAAGCATCATAACCTATTACGAGAGGTGTTTCTTCTTCGAGTACTTCTTATAATTGTGGTAACCATCAAAGAAACTCTAAACCTTTATGAATCCACCACAAAGAAGCATAGAATACCACTCTAAGTGCTTCATATCTGATTACTTCATTTATGAGTGGTAAACATTCAAGAAAATACGCAAAGCATCCAATCCTGCTACAAGAAGTGTTTCTCATCCGAGCACTTTATTTATGGGTGGTAACTTTCAAGAAAACAACACAAAATATTTTATTCTGCTATGAGAAATGTTTCTGATCCGAGTACTTCTTTTATGGGTGGTAAACTTTCTAGAAAACTCCAATGCTTTCAGAAAACCACGACTAAAAAACATAGAATACCAATCTAAGTGCTTCATGTGTGAGTACTTAATTTATGGGCAGAAAAACATTCAAGAAAACACCATAAAGCATCTTATCCTTCTACAGGAAGTGTTTTGGATCAGAGTACTTCATTTATGGATGGTAACAATTCAAGAGAACTGCAGACCTTTCAGGAATCCACCACGAAGAAGTGTAGAATACCACTTTAAGCGCTCATGTCTAATTACTTCATTTATGGGTGGAAAACCTTCGAAAAAACACCACAAAGCATTTTATCCTGCTACGAAAAGTGTTTCTGATCTGAGTACTTCATTTTTGGGTGGTAAAAATTCAAGAAAACATCACAAAGCATTTTATCATGCTACGTGAGTGTTTCTGATCATAGTACTTCATTTATGGGTGGCAAACTATCAAGAAAACTCCTCAAAGCTATCTTATCCTACAACGAGAAGTGTTTCTGATCTGATTACTTCATTTATGAGTGGTAACCTTTCAAAAAAACTCCTAATATTTCAGCAAACCAATGCTATGAGAAGCGTAGAATACCAAACTAAGTGTTCATGTCTGAGTACTTCATTTATGGGTGGTAAACATTGAAAAAAACACCACAAAGCATCTAATCCTGCTACGAGAAGTGTTTCTGATCAGAGTACCTCATTTATGGGTGGTAAACTTTCAAGAAAACTCAATGCTTTCAGGAAACCACCAAGAAAAAGCGTAGAATACCAATTTAAGTGCTTCATTTGTGAGTACTTAACTTATGGGTTGTAAACATTCAAGAAAACACCGTAAAACATCTTATCCTACTACGAGAAGTGTTTTTGATCTGCTTCATTTATGAGTTGTAACCTTCAAAGAAACTCCAAACATTTATGAAACCACCACGAAGAAGCATAGAATACCACTCTAAGTGCTTCATATCAGATTACTTCATTTATGAGTGTAAACATTCAAGAAAACACCACAAAGCATTCAATCCTGCTACGAGAAGTGTTTCTGATCTGAGTACTTCATTAATTTGTAGTAAACATTCAAGAAAACACCACAAAGCATCATAGCCTATTACGAGAGGTGTTTCTTCTTCGAGTACTTCTTCCAATTGTGGTAACCATCAAAGAAACTTTAAACCTTTATGAATCCACCACAAAGAAGCATAGAATACCACTCTAAGTGCTTCATAGCTGATTACTTCATTTATGAGTGGTAAACATTCAAGAAAATGCCACAAAGCATCCAATCCTGCTACAAGAAGTGTTCCTGATCCGAGCACTTCATTTTTGGGTGGTAACTTTCAAGAAAACTTCAAACCTTTAAGGAAATCCTCACGAAGAAAAGTAGAATACCAATATAAGTGCTTCATGTCTTAGTACTTAATTTCTGGGTGGTAAACATTCAAAAAAACACCACAAAATATCTTATCCTGCTATGAGAAATGTTTCTGATCCGAGTACTTCATTTATGGGTGGTAAACTTTCAAGAAAACTCCAAACCTTTCAGGAAATCACTACGAAGAAGCGTAGAATACCAATTTAAGTGCTTCATGTCTGAGTACTTAATTTATGGGCGAAAAACATTCAAGAAAACACCATAAAACATCTTATCCTTCTACAGAAAGTGTTTCGGATCAGAGTACTTCCTTTATGGATGGTAACATTTCAAGAGAACTGCAAACCTTTCAGGAATCCACCACGAAGAAGCGTAGAATAGCACTCTAAGCGCTTCCTGTCTGATTACTTCATTTATGGGTGATAAACCTTCCAAAAAACACCACAAAGCATCTTATCCTGTTACGAAAAGTGTTTCTGATATGAATACTTCATTTTTGGGTGGTAATCATTCAAGAAAACACCGCAAAACATCTTATCCTTCTAAGAGAAGTGTTTCTGTTCTGATTACTTCATTTATGAGTCGTAACCATCAAAGAAACTCTAAACCTTTATGAAACCACCACAAAGAAGCATAGAATACCACTCTAAGTGCTTCATATCTGATTACTTCATTTATGAGTGGTAAACATTCATGAAAACACCACAAAGCATCTAATCCAGCTACGAGAAGTGTTTCTGATCAGAGTACTTCATTAATGTGTAGTAAACATTCAAGAAACATCATAAATCATCATAGCCTACTACGAGAAGTGTTTCTTCTTCGAGTACTTCATTTAAGCGTGGTAGCCTTTCTCGAAACCACCAGGAAAAAGAATAGAATACCACTCCAAGTGCTTCATGTCTGAGTACTCAATTTAAGGGTGTTAAACATTCAAGAAAACACCACAAAGCATCTTATCATTCTACGAGAAGTGTTTTTGATCCGAGTACCTCATTTATGGGTGGTAAACTTTCAAGAAAACTCCAAACCTTTCAGTAAATAATCACGAAGATGCATAGAATACCACTCCAAGTGCTTCATGTCTGATTACTTTATTTATGGGTGGTAAACATTCAAGAAAACACTACAAAGCCTTATCTTGCTAAAGGAAGTGTTACTGATCAGAGTACTTCATTTATGGATGGTAACCTTTCAAGAGAACTACAAACATTTCAGGAATCCACCACGAAGAAGCGTAGAATACCACTCTAAGTGCTTCCTGTCTGATTACTTCATTTATGGGTGGTAAACCTTCCAAAAAACACCACAAAGCATCTTATCCTGCTACGAAAAGTGTTTCTGATCCGAGTACTATTTTTGGGTGACAACCATTCAAGAAAACACCGCAAAACATCTTATCCTACTACGAGAAGTGTTTCTGATATGATTACTTCATTTATGAGTTGTAACCTTAAAAGAAACTCTAAACCTTTATGAAACCACCACAAAGAAGCATAGAATACCACTCTAAGTGCTTCATATCTGATTACTTCATTTATGAGTGGTAAACATTCAAAAAAACACCACAAAGCATCTAATCCTGCTACGAGAAGTGTTTCTGATCTGAGTACTTAATAAATGGGTAGTAAACATTCATGAAAACACCACAAAGCATCATAGCCTATTAAGAGAGGTGTTTCTTTTCGAGTACTTCATTTAAGTGTGGTAACCTTTCTTGAAACCACCATGAAGAAACATAGAATACCACTCAAAGTGCTTCATGTATGATTACGTAATTTATGGGTGGTAAACATTCAGGAAAATACCACGAATCATCTTATCATGCTACGTGGAGTGTTTCTGATCATAGTACTTCAAATATGGGTGGTAAACTTTCAAGAAAACCCAACAAAGCTATCTTATTCTACTACGAGAAGTGTTTCTGATCTGATTACATTTATGAGTGATAACCTTTCAAGAAAACTCCAAAATTTCAGCAAACCACCACGAAGAAGCGTATAATACAAATCTAAGTGTTAATGTCTGAGTGCTTCATTTATGGGTGGTAAACATTCAAGAAAACACCACAAAGCATCTAATCCTGCTACGAGAAGTGTTTCTGATCAGAGTACCTCATTTATGGGTGGTAAACCTTCAAGAAAACTCCAAAGCTTTCAGGAAACCACCACGAAGAAGCATAGAATATCAATCTATGTGCTTCATGTGTGAGTACTTAACTTATGGGTTGTAAACATTCAGGAAAACACCGCAAAATATCTTATCCTACTACGAGAAGTATTTCTGATTTTATTACTTCATTTATGAGTTGTAACCTTCAAAGAAACTCCAAACATTTATGAAACCACCACGAAGAAGCATAGAATACCACTCTAAGTGCTTCATATCATACTTCATTTGTGAGTGGTAAACATTGAAGAGAACACCACAAAACATCTTATCCTGCTACGAGAAGTGTTTCTGATCTGAGTACTTCATTAATTTGTAGTAAACATTCAAGAAAACACCACAAAGCATCATAGCCTATTACGAGAGGTGTTTCTTCTTCGAGTACTTCATTTAATTGTGGTAACCATTTTGAAACCATCACGAAGATGCATAGAATACCAATCTATGTGCTTCATGTGTGAGTACTTAACTTATGGGTTGTATACATTCAGGAAAACACCGCAAAATATCTTATCCTACTACGAGAAGTATTTCTGATTTGATTACTTCATTTATGGATGGTAAACTTTCTAAAAAACACCACAAAGCATCATAGCCTACTAGGAGAAGTGTTTCTTTTTCGAGTACTTCATTTAAGTGTGGTAACCTTTCTTGAAACCACCACGAAGAAACACAAAATACCACTCCAAGTGCTTCATGTATGATTACTTCATTTATGGATGGTAAACATTCAAGAAAACACCACAAAGCATCCAATCCTGCTACGAGAAGTGTTTCTGATCATAGTACTTCATTAATGGGTAGTAAACATTCAAGAAAACACCGCAAAACATCTTATCCTACTACGAGATGTGTTTCTGATCTGATTGCTTCATTTATGAGTTGAAACCTTCAAAGAAACTCCAAACCTTTATGAAACAACCACGAAGAAGCATAGAATACAACTCTAAGTATTTCATATCTGATTACTTCATTTATGAGTGGTAACATTGAAGAAAACACCACAAAGCATACAATCCTGCTGCGAGAAGGGTTTCTGATCTGAGTACATCATTAATGGATAGTAAACATTCAAGAAAACACTGCAAAACATCTTATCCAATTACGAGAAGTGTTTCTGATCTGATTACTTCATTATGAGTTGTAACCAACAAAGAAACTCTAAATCTTTATGAAACCACCACAAACAAGCATAGAATACAACTCTAAGTGCTTCATATCTGATTACTTTATTTGTGAGTGGTAAACATTCAAAAAACACCACAAAGCATCCAATCCTCCTACGAGAAGTGTTTTTGATTTGAGTACTTCATTAATTTGTAGTAAACATTTAAGAAAACACGACAAAGTATCATAGCCTACTACGAGAGCTGTTTCTTCTTCGAGTACTTCATTTAAGTGTGGTAACCATCTTGAAACCATCACAAAGATGCATAGAATACCACTCCAAGTGCTTCATATCTGATTACTTTATTTATGGTTGGTAAACATTCAAGAAACACCACAAAACATCTTATGTTGCTACGAGAAGTGTTTTTGATCTGAATACTTCGTTTATGGGTGGTAAACTTTCTAGAAAACACCACAAAGCATCATAGCCTACTAAGGGAGGTGTTTCTTCTTCAAGTACTTCTTTTAAGTGTGGTAACCTTTTTTGAAATCACCACGAAGAAACATAAAATTCCACTCCAAGTGCTTCATGTATGATTACTTCATTTATGAGTGGTAAACAATCAAGAAAAACACCACAAAGCATCTTATCATGCTAGATGAGTGTTTCTGATCAGAGTACCTCATTTATGGGTGGTAAACTTTCAAGTAAACTCCAATGCTTTCAGGAAACCACCACGAAAAAGCGTAGAATACCACTCTAAGTGCTTCCTGTCTGATTACTTCATTTATGGGTGGTAAACCTTCCAAAAAACACCACAAAGCATCTTATCCTGCTACGAAAAGTGTTTCTGATCCTAGTACTATTTTTGGGTGGCAACCATTCAAAAAAACACCGCAAAATATCTTATCCTACTACGAAAAGTGTTTCTGATATGATTGCTTCATTTATGAGTTGTAACCTTAAAAGAAACTCTAAACCTTTATGAAACCACCACAAAGAAGCATAAAATACCACTCTAAGTGCTTCATATCTGATTACTTCATTTGTGAGTGGTAAACATTCAAGAAAACACCACAAAGCATCTAATCATGCTACGAGAAGTGTTTCTGATCTGAGTACTTAATTAATGGGTCGTTAACATTCAAGAAAACATCACAAAGCATCATAGCCTATTAAGAGAGGTGTTTCTTTTCGAGTACTTCATTTAAGTGTGGTAACCTTTCTTGAAACCACCACGAAGAAACATAGAATACCACTCCAAGTGCTTCATGTATGATTACGTAATTTATGGGTGGTAAACATTCAGGAAAATACCACGAATCATCTTATCATGCTACGTGAAGTGTTTCTGATCATAGTACTTCATTTATGGGTGGTAAACTTTCAAGAAAACCCAACAAAGCTATCTTATTCTACTACGAGAAGTGTTTCTAATCTGATTACTTCATTTATGAGTGGTAACCTTTCTAGAAAACTCCAAACCTTTCAGCAAACCACGAAGAAGCGTAGAATACCAATCTAAGTGTTCATGTCTGAGTACTTCATTTATGAATGATAAACATTCAAGAAAACACCACAAAGCATCTTATCATGCTACGAGAAATGTTTCTGATCCGAGTACTTCATTTATGGGTGGTAAACTTTCAAGAAAACTCTACAAAGCTACCTTATCCTACAACGAGAAGTGCTTCTGATCTGATTACTAAATTTATGGGTGGTAATTTTTTTTATTGGATCCCACTTTTCATTCATCCGGACATGACCCAATCCATCCTGACCAGATTGCTCACTCTAATTAATAGTTATTAAACCAGAAGTTTTACCTTTAACGCGCTTGTACAAACCACAACTTTTAAGGTGGCACCACATTTGTGAAGTGGTATCGCCTTTGACTGTCTTGTAGATTGTGCTGCAATAGATGCACTGAACTCTCCCATTTTGATTGTCTTTGAAGTGCTTCCAGATTTTAGACATCCTCTTTCGCTTTTTTGAAACTGTTGCACTCTCTCCTGAACTAGGAGTAGGACTGCGACTAGGAGTTTGAGTCAGTTTGCTACTCACATCACATCATTGATTTGTTGCTCTGCCTCTTTCTCGCTGTTCTCACTTTCAGTTTCACTTGAATTGATTTCTTCGACATTAGTCGCAACAACAGCTGAGGACATGGCTGTTACAAACAAAAAAAATATAAGTTAATATGAAAGCAATGAAACAAAACAGATTACAAAAGAAAGTTAGTTAACATGGTTGTTTCACTTCCTAAATGTCTAGATACCAAGTTACCAACATATTACAAAATAGATAAAACAGATTACCAATTGATACCAACTAGATTACTAATAGTGCAACATACAAGTACATATTACAAACAGTGACTTTGATACTCAACCAAATAGATACAACAAAATTATATAGTATAACTCAATATCTAGATTACTAATAGTGCAACATACAAGTACATATTACAAATAGTGACTTTGATACTCAACCAAATAGGTAAATCAGAATTAAAAAAGTATTAACTCAATGTCTAGATTACTAATAGTGCAACATACAAGTACTCAACCAAATAAATAAAACAAAACAAAAAATTCAGTTCAATTTTATTTTAGTTCTAATAAAGTTGAACTTGCATTTAATTGATCGTGCCTTTACAGCTTGGTATGTGCACTAACAGTAATCTGAGGTCTTATGTGCACCAACAGTAATCTGCCTTTGCAGCTTGCTGAAAAAAAACAATTCAGTTCTATGTAACAATTATCACAAGCAATAGCTTACTAAAACCGAAGTGGCATCAGACTCAACAAACAAAAGGGTATTATAGTAATTCAGTGGCAAAAAATATAGTTTTATGTAACAATCATCAGAACATCAGTTAATTACAGTGTTATTACTGTTTACATCAGTGATGATTTTTAATGCTGGTTTTAGTACCAATACATGAAAGTCACTTGCTGAAAACTTATTAAAAGCTGAATATGCAAAAGGTGTTATCGTTTTCTATCATTGCAAATAGTCCAAAATACAATTCCAAATTCACTACATACCTTCTCTAACTGTCGAAGGCGATGTCCCAGCCAAGGAACTATCCTTGGGCGAAATGGGGCTTGATAAACTACACAAAAATCTTATAACATAAAAGGCCTTAGTAATTGTAAAAGAATCAAATGGCTTGATAAACAAAACAAAATATCATACAACAGAAAGGCGCACCTTGCTCAAGACATCGACGTCAACGTTAGACTTCTTTCGGATAGAGGAGACGGGTTACCGGCTGACCATCATGGGATCTAGGGATTTCTAATGGCAGTAGTCAGTAGAGAGGAGAGAAGAGATGACAAAGGAAGGACGAGTGGACGACAAAAGTTTTTGATTTAGGTTGCTGCCGTCTGGGCTCTGGCTCTAGCCTTTGGGGCGTGACGCGTATGGAACCTGGGTAGCCGCCGTCGCTCGATAACTCAACAGCAGTAGAGGCTGTGGGGCGTGACGCATGAGGCGTCTGGGTTCTGGGAGTCGTCGTCGCTCGAAAGGAAGAGGAGAAAGAGCCGGATAGAGTTGTTGGGTTGTTGTCATAGACTCACAGATTTAGGATTTAGCGATTTTATATTTAGGTATGGCAGTCGTTTGGATCTAGGGTTGTTTTAATCAACGGTCCATTTGATAACTCGGTAAGGTGTCGAAACAAATACAAGCCGAGTTGGATCAAACTCGAGTTCTGCTCGTTTGTAAACGAGCTCGCCAACTAGTCTCGTTAACAACTCGAGTTGCTAACAAACGAGTTAATAACGAGACGAACACGAATCGAATATTAACGAGTCACGAGCCACAAATATTTTGCGCAACCTAACCGTACGGCCTCCTTATTTCGAAAATGGAGACTAAATACTGTTTACGAAATTCAAAAAGGAGACTAAATATTGATTACGCAATTAATACTGGCCTTAATTAAAAGGCACTATGCTATAAATGCTCCTCTCTTTCTATTCTATCTCTTTCAATTCGAAATTGTTTCTCCGAACATCTAGAAAATTCAACAAAGGAGAGAGAGGGAAAAACACAGAAAAATTGGAAGGTGGCGAGCGAATCCCAGAAAAAAAAGTTATTACCACCTTTTTAATCCTTCTTTGCTCTCTCTATTTCGCTGCGATAAGCCATTATCGCTTTTCCTTTGAAGGAAGAATCGTCGCAACTCGAACGGTGAGTCTTCTTCCCGTTTAAACCTTACGTTTTGCCGAAACCAAAACACTACTATTCGGTTTGGAAAATCGCGCAATTTTTTGAAACCTGGGTTGCGAATAAATTTTATCAAACTATGCTAGCAAAACAGTTGATTTATTGCTTGTCACGATAGAAGGTCATTATTTAAATTTGGGTATGGTACTTCACAAATAATAGAATACGAGGTGCCTGGGTCCCCCACGGTTCTCTGCATGTGTTGATTTTTGGGTTAAAGTGTCTTTAGTTGGAAATTTTGGGTGGAGAGTAGCATCGAAGAGAAAATAAAAAATTATTCCTCTTTCTAATAGATCACTTTTCATTTTCATGACTGTTAATGTGCACAGTAGGGGGATTTCAGTAACTTCTGATATATGCATGATGGATGATAGTGGAGGCATATAACATTTCATAGGAAAAGGTCTACCATAATAAGTAACTATACTCGGAGTTTTCCTGGGAAAAAAAGAGATGAAAGCTTAAGTTTTAGGCGATGGATTTTATATCTGGTACTGCATGCATTATTTGGAATTTTTTTTTTTTTTGTGAAATCTTTTCATCTGAAATTGTTGCAATATCTTCTTGGGATAACTCATATTGAATTTGTTGTTATTGTTGTTGGATGTTTCTGAAAAGAGGCTGGGAAATTTAAGGAGGAAGAAGACGCATGGCGGGTGGAGACGAAAGAAATGGTTTACACACAATGGAAGAGAGAAAGGAAAATGGGGATGATTCTCTAGTCACCAAATCCTCTCTCCCTCCTTGCTGTATCAAGGCTCTTGCCTCTGCACCAGAGTCTGACGCCAGGTGTCATGCCACTGTGGTCTCTGGCTGGTTCTCCCAATCCGATGGTTTGTCTTTTATTTATGTTTAGCATCTCAATAACTGAGTACATCATGTCAATTTATGATTCTTTATAAGTGGTTTTGAAAATCCAGTCTCACTTTTCTTGGGTTTGTATTTGTTTGATTCTTTATTTCCAGGAAAGGGCAGCAAAGTGCAGTATTACAATAATCCCATGTGGCCTGGTACTTTCCATCTGTCTCTCAAGTTTGTATGAATGTTGTAGTTATTTTTATTTTCATTTTATTTAAGAACAGAAGATTAATTAGAACTAACTGTATTTAGCACAAATAAGTGCATTTGGTTCCTGTTCAATTCGTGTATAATGGCCAAGTCATGTATGATTTGGGTGCATTGTTTAACAGGAGAGGCTCGCTCCTTGAAAGTTGAGAAGATCTTATTTCAGGGAAAATCACCATATCAAGAAGTTTTAATATTTGAGGTGTGTTTCCTAATTATGCCCTCAACTTGTTCTTCTCAATTTTACAACAGTCTACCCTTTGTGTTGGTTTTTTTGTTGATTTTTTGTACATCTATTGCAGTCTGCAAGTTATGGGAAAGTACTGGTTCTTGATGGGATTGTTCAGCTGACTGACAGGGATGAATGTGCCTATCAGGAGATGATTGCACACCTTCCTCTCTGTTCAATTCCATCCCCTAAAACTGTAATTTATTATATTTTAATTCTTTTTTTAATTTCACTAACTACACAAATAGTTTAGTTTGGCACCTTCCGGTACTGGTACCAGTTGAGGTGTGATATGGGTTCAATGTTGTTCTTTAAATTTGTTCCATACAATAGATTTTAATACCACTTGGAATTGACTGCATAGAAGGGGAGCCTTGGCGCAATGGTTAAGTTGTCGCCTTGTGACCAGGAGGTCACGGGTCCGAGTCGTGGAAACAGCCTCCTGCAGAAATGCAGGAAAGGCTGCGACAAATACCCCAAAGTGGTCCGACCCTTCTCCGGACTCGTGCAAGCGGGAGCTACGTGCACCGAGCTGCTCTTTTTTGGGAATTGACTACAGAATTAGTTCTTCTCTTTTTACCAAATGTTCAATTAAATATTTTGATTCAGGTTTTAGTTATTGGAGGTGGTGATGGTGGTGTTCTTAGAGAGATATCACGACACACATCGGTGGATGTTATAGAAATCTGTGAAATTGATAAGCTGGTTATCGATGTAAGCATGCTGATTTTTTTTTACTCTTTTATATGTCATCATAAGTACTAAATACTTTTTACTAATTTTGTTTCTACCTTTTTAACTTGGTTTCAGGTTTGTAAAGAGTTCTTTCCTGACTTATCTGTTGGTTTTGAAGACCCTCGTGTACGACTCCATGTTGGTGATGGTATGTCTAAATGTTTGGTTCCTGTGTCTTTTCTCAATTTTCTGTTAAAAATTTAAATCTTCATTATTTTAAAGCCAACATTTCACCACATTGTTTTTTGTGTTCTTCAGCGATGGAGTACTTACGAAATGCTCCTGAAGGGAAGTATGATGCCATTATTGTAGACTCATCAGATCCAATTGGTGCGCTTTTCCTTTTGGGTTCCTTTTTTTTTTCTTTTGAAGCTAGTCTCTGCTCATTTTTCTTATTGATTTTTCTATGCTTTTGCTGAATTTTTTCAACAGGACCCGCACAAGAGTTGGTGGAGAAACCATTCTTTGACATGATTGCAAGGGCTCTGAAGCCTGGAGGTGTCCTGTGTAACCAAGCAGAGAGCATGTGGCTTCACACTCACCTCATTCAAGACATGCTCACCATTTGCCGCCGGAGTTTCAAGGGATCAGTTCACTATGCCTGGACCAGTGTCCCCACTTATCCCAGGTTAATTCTTTTTTCACACTTCTAGTCGTTTAGATTTCAATTTTGGTTGCTAAGGTGTTGCAATAAGCACTTGTTTCGGGGAAAAGCTAAAAGAATGAACACATTGGGTATGACCTGCTACAGTGTCCAGAAATATTGAGCAGTTTGTTCCTGCTCCATGAAGTAAAAACTGCTTAATTTTGAAAATTATTGGTTTTATTAACAGATTATATTCCTGTTATTTTTTCTTTGTGAAATGTATTCATGTTCTTTTTCATTTGCAATACTACTTTAGTAGAAGAAAAGCAGAAACCATGCTGTAGAGGAGATTGTGACCCCTCTTTTTAATCTCTTATTTTTCGAGCTACATCTGAGCAGCTGGAGGAACTGTTGTTTCACTAATAAAATAAGAAGAAAACGAGGGATTGCTGGAATTGTATTCTTACTTTCACTAGAAGTTATTTGAAAGTACAAACTAACTTGCTTCTTGCCACAGTGGCGGAACCAGCATACATTCAGCGGGGTCACAGGACCCCACTCAAATTTTATATTTGAGGAAGACCCATTGTGATATAGTCTTGATTATTTTATTTTAGCTGTTTTTTAGTTAACAAATTTATATGATGACCCATTGAGACAAAATGGCTTGACATCATGTTTAAAGTAGTATTTAGTGGTCTCTAGCATGAGAGAGGCATTTATGGCGTAGCAGTGATAAATGGTCAATATACCATAATAGTTGATTGTCTTTTAAATCGTCTTGTTATCATATAAGCGCACTATCAACTATGAATATATGATACCATCTACATTGTGCAAATTTCTACTGTAATAATGTTGTTGGAAAAAGAGGCTCCTACAGATATGCTGATCTCACTTTTGGTCACCGTCACGAAAATTGAAATAAGAAGTTTACCAACTCATATGGGCCCATAATAACCAAAGATAGAGAGAGCCCAAAATGAAGAGAAGGTGCCACTATGTTTCTTTATATTGGCAAAACCTGCTTAGATGTGGATTTGTATATTTTGTGCAGGAGTGTAGGACTCAGAAGTTAATGTGTTCAATTAAAAATTAAAGCAACTAAAATTTAATTTGTGATTTTCAGTGGGGTTATTGGATTTTTGTTGTGCTCCAAGGATGGTATGTCTGTCGATTTCACGAATCCCATAAACCCAGTTGAAAAGCTGGAGGGAGCAACCAGCGCTGGAAGGGAAATTAAATTTTACAACTCTGAGGTATGTATTGTATAATATTCTCAGGTTTTTACAAATGTAGTAATTTAGCTTACATCTGTGTTTTTTGGTTAAAAAATTGTACAGATGCACAGGGCTGCATTTGCATTACCATCTTTTGCAAAGAGAGAGCTGGCTACTATCTATGCTTCCTCTAAAAAGGTAGTTTTATTAATTATGGATGTCTTATAGATTTATGTAGACGGCATTAATTTGAGATGATTTGGTACCAAAATTATGAGGTGCTTGCATTAATTTGAGATGATCTTGGTACCAAAAATTATGAGGCTTTTAATTAGTGGTCTGTTAAGAATAGTGGCTAAGAGCAATGACCTTTGTGTGAGAGGTCATGGGTTCAAAACCCAGCCGAAGAGACTTTAGATCATATAATTGCATTTGTCAAATTTAGATTTGAGTGGCATAGACCCTCATCTCTATATCAAATATAATTAGTGTGGTCTGGTTTTCACCAAACTGCTAGCAGAGATATCATCCAGCAACCTCTTTAATATCACCAGTAGTTACATTGTGAAGTCATGTCTTTCTTTTGCACAACAACAACAACAAAATAACCTTTAGTTCCAAACAAGTTGGTTAAAAAACAGAACCAATTGAATGGAAAGTAACAAGCATCAAATGAGCTAGAACTAGAGTTCAAGAGACTTCAGTTAACCCGTATTTTGTATCTGTAGCAAAATATGTAGTTTCAAAACACAGAATGCTTATTCTTTTAGTGTGTTAAAAAATTGACAGGTTGAAACGAATCCACAAGAGGCCCCAAAGAACACGACCTTCACAAACAGCAATTCTCACAGTGTTATAGAAATTGAGCATTTGCATTCTAACAGATGTCAAATATAATGTTTTCTTTAATAGTGACAATGTTGTGTTGTGTATGTGGCGGTGGTGAGTCGAGCATATTATATTTTTGTAATGCATCTTCACAAGTTGACACTTCCAGTTTGCTAATTATTATTCGTTGGTGATATACTGATATGCAGTATGAAACAAAATTCCTGGTCAACTATTTAATTTTTGTGCCCTTCAAAGCATTTATTTATTTATTGAGAAGAAATATATTCCCCTTACCTAGATCCTCTTTAGTCTTATGTTCCGATTCAATCAAAGCATATCTTCCCTGTAACTACCAATTTTAACTTGTGTTTTCCACCTTTTCCTTGTTCTCAAAATTTGTGTTTCTTCCTTCTCGGATGGTAACTTATTTCTTCCACTTGTCTGATGCGAATAATTTTGAAGATGTGGTTTTTGGAACATATTCGTAAATTACCTAGATAAATGTAATAATTGCAGGAATTAGATGACAAAGGTTGCCACCGCAAAAAACAACCTTATTGTGTTGCCATCTTATTGCAGATTTGCAGCACTTCTACATTAAGATTCAATGGAATTAAATCATTTCTAAGCATTTTTGTTCTCCTAGCGTAATTCTCTGAGTGTTATGTATGATGTTAAATTGTCTTCAATCGCTAGTATTAATACATTCAACTTTTCATATGCATACAAACTATAAAATATTTATTATTTACCAATAAAATATTGTGTTAAAATGTATTATGAAACTATTAATATTTTGTTGAACTCCGTTCTTGGAATTGGTCAGTATGGTGCAAAACAGGGGGTCCGAATCTGCTGCTCGTAAATCCCTGCTTGCTTCCCTGCTTGTCTTCGATCCGACCGTTCGATCGTCACGGACGGCTGTGATTTGATTCAGGAGGCAGATGCTTTGGCCGTTAGATGAGTTTTGAACGGTTCAAAGGAAAGCCAGCAGGGATTTACGAGCAGGAGATCCGGTTTCCAAAACAGGAGCTACCAAGACGCTCAGAACGTCAATGTTTCTTCAGTTATTTCTAATATTTTGATGGTTCCATATTAAAAGGTTTTTTTTTCAAAGAGTGAGTTTGACGTGGAAAAAAATTTAAACACAAATTAATTAGAACAGATGATACTTTTCAAAAAATATGTAATCAAGTTCATTTTATCATCAATAATAGTACTATCAAGTTAATTTTTATCCATAATAAAATTAGCCTTTTTTAAATTGAGTCTAATACGAAAAAAAATTATTGTTTTTTTTTTTGAAACCGAAAAAAATTTATTGTTAATGCTTTGTCAGATTAGTACTTGAGAAGGTTCAAGCCGTTATGTAAAAAGAATGCGTCTATATATATTGTGCATTTGAGCAGATCGTCAAAGTTTTTTTAAATACTATTAAATACTTTCGACTAGCATTAAAAATAGTAAATACTTAACAAATTTACCCAAGTATTTTAAAACGCGCAAAAGTAAGAGTTTGGTGCCCAATTTTGAGTTTAGATACAATCTCCATGAAATATGGAATTTTTTTTCTGTTCGACTCTAAAAAAATAAATAAGAATTACATTCATGATTCTATTTTCAAATATTTGATAATTATGATTCTATTTTTCTACGTTCAGCGTTCAGAAGTGTTTTCTGAACTCATGCGCTCAGAAATAGAGGTCACCCGAGTTTACGAAGCAAAAAAAATGTCAAGTACTTTTGAAATCTGCATTCACGTCTGAACGTAGCGTCTGAACGTGCGCCCAGACGTGTTGTTCACAACGTTGCCTGAACGCAGGGTTCAGACGCGACGTTTAGACGTGAACGCAGATTTGAAAATTTGCATCATATTTAATCATTTCTCTAAATTCCTGGTCAACTATTATATTTTTGTCGTTTGTTTTTTCAGCGTGAACGCATGCATTTAGTCTCAACGCTGAACGCAGAAAAATAGAGCCATGTCTGTCAAATATTTGAAAACAGGGTTATGAATGTAATTCTTATTTTTTTGAGGGTAGACAGAAAAAATTCTGAAATATGTGTCTATTGGACCAGTTAGAGAATCAGAAAGAATGAATATAAAATTAGTTTCGTTTAGGACAGGCGTTACATTTTGGGCCATATTTTGATTTAGTTGAAAACTTGGAGTTATGATTTGATGGGCTTGAAACAATTCGTTTTTTATTTTATAAATGCGATGGATCAATGGATCGTGGATGTGTTTCATGAATTTCATTTTTTTTGTCTCTCCTTCCTAGCGAGCCGTGGGAATACTTCCTAAAGAGAGAACACTAGTCAATTTGGAAGTGATGAGTCTTTTTAAAACGCTACATCATCATTCTGCAAGCGAAATAAACCTTTCCATTCGTACAATTGTAAAAAGAATTTTTCCTTTATTAATTTAAACTTGTTATGACAACAAACTAGAAATTGCATCAATGAATGCAATATGAAATTGATACGCAGAAATTGGTAATGTAATAGATAAAAGAGCTCATCTTGTGCACACGCTAGTTCGGTTCAAGATTCAAACAGAGTTACAGAGATATGTATCTTTGAGCCGCTGCGACGCGGAGCGGGATCTGGTGCTGCGCGGAACGGTGTAGCGCAGCATCTAGACCGTTCGATTTTCACTGATTGCGTCAAGATTTGTGCCAAAGTATAAAGGTCCTTAGATTTCCATCGCTGGCGGTCGATCGCGAAACTGGCGATCGATCCGGACTGTCCATTTGCTGTAACGCGCTACTGCGCTACAGCAGATCCGGGTCCCTGCGACGCTGAACCTCCATTGATCTTGCGTGTTGCGTGTGCATCACCACTAGGCGGATTCGTATTCCATGTTGTGGATGCAGCATGTGGATTGTTAGATCATTTGAGATCTGTATCGGATCGTTTCGACTTTGAAATTTGAAATATAAATGCAAAATAACGCTTGAATCATGCTTTAAAAAGTATTCCAGCCTGACTCATGACATCAATAAACATATACCAAAGTTTTAATGTGTTAATTTTTTCTTGAACCAGAAATATGCCAATCATAAAAAATGTTAAGAAACTGGGGATCAAATTGAGTATAATGATAGCATTTTAATTGGAAAGTTCTAAAAAGTAGCATATATTTAGAGAAATGGAAACATAGAATAGGTTCAACTGACCTTGTGTTTTGCTCTAAATAAAGAATCAAGACTGGATTTATGAACTCACCTTGTGTTTTGCTAAGTAAACTTAATTAATAGCGACGTAGGTAGTAAATTACATGAAAAAGATTGATGTTTGATGCTAATAAAGTAATTTAATTAACTAGAATTATCTTAGGGTACTTCCATTTGATTTTTGGCCAAGTATTTAAATTACCGCTATCTTACTTGTGGAACATACACTGAATAATACACTACTAAAAAATAATAGGAATTTAATAGCGGACTTATAGCGGCATATGGAAATGTTGTTGCTGGGATTGTTAAAAGTTTATAACATCCGCTATTAAAAATCAATCTATTATAGCGGACTTTCACTGCGGTCCGCTATTAAAGATGATATATTATAACAGACTTTACCAAACCTCCTCTATTGAAGACTATTCTATTATAGCGGACTCCAACAAAATGTCGGTATTAAAAGCTAGCAAAAAATAAAAAATGACATAGAATATTGTTTCATATTTTTGAAAAAAAAATTTATATTCAAGAAAACTAGGAAAACTCATTTAATTTCACATATTTTCAAATCTTCAAACATTCTTCAAACATTTCTTCAAATCTTCTTCAAATCTTCAAATACGCACTAATTTAGAAGTTTTTTCAAGTAGCAAATTTGTTAGTTTGGGTTGTTGAGAGCTAGAGAGAGATGAAATGAAAATTAGAGAGGTTATAGAGAAATGAGAAAGACAAAGAAGGAGAGATGAAAGAGAGATCCATGGATATTATTGAATTGATTTATGAGCATTGAATTGGTTTCAATGGACGATGTAGGTTTAAGGGAAATAAGGGAGATTCCTGAGATTTTTGTTTTCTTTTTAATATCAGGCCCTTAAACATCTCCGTTGATAAAGAAATTTTTTAACACCGGATCTGTAATCCCATCCATTGTTAAAGATTGTTTTTGACAGCGAGCCTCTCAAAATTCTGCTATAAAAAGTTTTAAAACCGGATGCGAAAAGTTCCGCTATAAAAGTTATGATTTTATACCGGCCTTCACTCCAGCGCCGAATTTTTTTAAAAGCGAGTGTTTTGTAGATCCACTATTAAATTGGGACTGTTAAAGCTCATTTTCGTAGTAGTGGTAAGAATAAAAGTTCAAAGTCATATTATCAATTCAGAAATTTATTTTATTTCTCTTCCTCTTTTTCTTCTTTTCACTGAGCCAATTAGAACTGCAAGAAATATTCGTAATGATGACTCGCTTGATGTCAACTCGAAAGTAATTCGTAACAAACGCAAGTTAGCTCAACTCGGTTCGTTTCAACTTGATATGTTAACAAGTTAATAGAAATCACAGATTAAATTGTGTATCAATCGAAACTATTTATCACAAAAAAATTAATATTGATCGATTTTAAATCACTAATTTTTATTGTAAATAAGACATGTTCGAGCTAAGACGAGCCGATCGCGAGCGAGTCGTTTCAACTTGTGACTAGTGTTTGAATGAGCTAGCTCAACTCGTGTGTCCTTATGTTAAGGATTTCAAGTTGTGTCTTGCTCATTCGAACTTGGTTCGTTTGTAGTCCAAGAGGCAGGGCGGATTCATAAATTCCGTCAGGAGGGACAAAATCTATAATTTTTTTCAGGAGAACAAAACGACACAAATTTTTAAATATACATAATTATTTTGCAAAAAAAATTTCAGAAGACACTTGCCACCCTCCGTACATGCTGCATCTGCCCCTGCCAAGAGGCAATTATTTTGGATTTACATAACTCGAAAGTTAATGTAAATGAAAATTAAGGAGGCAAAGTACATTTTCCAAAAAAAATTAATCAGGCAAAATTGCCAAAATACCATTGACTATTCAAGATTTTCATGGATTTGGATCCTGTATAGACATAGTGAAAGCAAACTTGACAGCATGTTTTAACATTTTCCTTAATTCCTGTTTTTTTTTGTGGAAAAAAAAAATTCTTCTTGAGATCAACTGCTACTGTACGATATTTTTGTCAATGAACTGTTACATGATTAAGACATTTGAGCTGCCTCTTTTTTGTCTAAGCATATCACGCTCCGAAAGAGAACAACAAAACGAGCAAAAGAGCATGAACTCGTGACACCTACATGTTCCAATATCACATTATAATGTTACAAATAAACCTAATTGTTTGTTTGTTTCTTGTAACAGGTTCCCTATATTGCGTGTCTAATAATTGTGCTTCGATCTATATATCTTGGCAACTTAGGCATTTGTGCTGTTTGCTTGTCTTTGCTCGGCGTTTCTCAATTAGTTTATATATATCTTTGTTTATTTTGAGACGTAAAAGACTCATAGTAAATGCATTATTTGATAGCAACCAAATAGAGTATTAACTATTAAAGGATAGAATTTTAAGAGATGCCATTTTAGCAGAATTTGAAGATTTATTTGAATAAATTGAAACTTTATATAATTTTACAAAGTATTTTTTATTTACAAAAAAAAAACCATTGAGATCTATTGACTGGACTGGAGCCCATTTACCTTCACCTGTTAATTGGTTGATTGTGTATATACATGTATGTAAAGTTGAGTGAGGCTACGGTACTTATGCAAGTACAAACTCTATCATGCTTGTAATTATATATATCAAATTTCAAAGTGCAACGTCCAATTTGAACAGTTGAAAACGTCGTTTATACTCAAATCTAATCAGGGACGGATTCAGAAAAATTTTCAGGGTGGTTCAAAATCATGAATATTTAAAAAAAGATTCAAATTATAAGTCTATTTTTTAGAGTTTTTTCTAATTACATGGTCAATTTTGATTTTTTTTTCCAGGGAGGGTCAACTGACCCGCCCTGGGTTTATGTAGCTCCGCCCTTGAATCTAATTAGAAACCAAAATTTTCAATTTTTTAGAATTTTCTTAATATTTTATCACATGGGTAAAAAATTCATTGATCTAATAATTTACAAAATTCTCCGATTTGATGAATTTTTAAATCATCCGATAAAATAGTAAAAATATTTTAAAAAATGCAAATTATGGTCGCTAAGTAGATTTGAATATGGACTGTAGAGCCTGAGTTTAATAAGATTGCTTATATTATAATCTACTTATGGTTAGAATTTAGATATTAATTGATTATATGGTAATTAGAAAACAATAACTTTTTACATAAACCTTCTACAGTAAATCTTTTGACAAATATGGTATATTGATTATATAAGTTTGCATTTAGATATTAATTGTAGATAGTTCAAAATTGAATAATAACAAGGGGCCATGTCTTATAATTATTTGCCAACATTTTGCTTTTACTTATTATCCACCACTTATTGGGTGTTCATTAATAATATCACATGGTTATTGAAAATTTGAGATGAAAGGATTTCTTCAAAATCAAAAATTTCAATCGAATTGCACAATATTGAGAAATACATATATGCAAGACTATATCACAATAGAGTCATGCTTTAAAATAGCTTAAACATGTACTCATATGATGTGGAAATGAATCTACTGTCATTATTTCAATAGTAAAATATTGTTATTGAGTGATTGACATGTGAAATCCACAAATAATGAAATCCTCTCGATTCACATCCACAACTTTGAAATTTAAGACGTCGATTTGAATCTACTGTCATAATTATTCTACCATTGAAATAATAACAACATATACTACGAATTACATATGACATATCTTTTTGTTACATTCAAATAAATTAATAACACTAGCAAGTGACAACGAAGCGTGCAACATCTAGACCACACATTTGTTCATGTGGGGTGTCGAATTTTATCCTACTTGTCATTCTCTCGGCCGTATGAGAAATGAGACATTAATTAATACATTATATCCTGCACCTCAGCATGAACTCATGCTTATGTCATTAAAACAAGTCAAACTTTGATGTTGACCTCGTCAACTGTGTGTAATTAAATGCTTAATTGAATTCCAACTGTAACGACGCAACTATATATATTTAATTATTTATTGTTCCAAAAATCTGATCTGTGATGAGTTTCACTGTACAAGTGTACATTTATTTTTGGAAATGTTTCTCCTCTCCAACTTGTACCACGTACGGAGGCATCTAAAAAAGGCAGTCATGCATGTGCACTAATTAACTAGAACATTTGAAAAAGTTTTCACAAATTAATAGGAGGAAGTCAGGAAGGGTTTCGTTTCTAGCAATTATTTAATTTTTTGGGTACATGAAACTCTTATAGTAAACTTTTTTGAGAAATATTATTCACATTTCAAATAAAAGTTGTAGATATGTTTCTAAATATTAAATATTTAGAATATGAAGACATATTTTGTGCCTATTTGAAAAATCTTTATCGTTTATCAAATAATCTACGGCATGTTCGACAAATCATTTTTCCACGAAAACTTTTAATTGATTGGTTGGGAAATATTTCCCAATAGCTGGAAAACTTTTAATTGATCGGTTGCAAAATATTTCCCAATAGCTGTTCGACTGACCTCTCGCTGATTTTGTTTTGGGGTTGTATCCCCTTTTGTACCAAAAACAATTCCAAGAAAAATAAATAAAAATCGAGTCTGAGCTAATTATTTTTTTTCATGATCACACCTTCCATATTTATCATGTATTTGTACTTCGTTGCTTCAATACATGCTAACAGAGTTAAAAAAAAAATGAAGGAAATATTACTCTTTTAATAAGTATACACACGAGTATTCTTTTTTTTTTAGAGAAAAATTAATACCCAAGTATATTTAAGGTGTCAAACACCAACTATGAATTTGTTTCTCAAAGATATTCTCCTCATGGGTTTCAACAATTTACAATTAATGTGCACACTCAAAAGACAGGAACCAATTCTCTAAAAGGGTACTTACCTCTGAACACATCCTTAAAAGGATTTTGATGGTAAAATTTTAGTGACTTTATGACAAACGGCTTATAAAGTTTCATTTTGATTCAAACTTGAGACTTGAGAGGGACACGGCGAACTAAAAAAAACAGAAATACTGTAGGTTCTACAGTGAAAACACTATTTTCTTTTTTTTTTTGAAAGAAAGAAACATTGAAAATAATGGTGTACATTTTTTTTTACACTGTTTTGTCCCACTATGAAATTCACAATAATAAAATATTAGACAATGATATATTCAGATTTGATATACTTTTTATCTAGATAATTAGAAATACATACTTATAAATACTTATTTAGCCAAGCGAACCAGGTGGTGACGATTGTTGGCTCCTCGATTCCATTGTGCTGGTTAGATGCAGATTCAGAATTTCCAATAGGGCATGACAAAATGTTAAGACAAAAACTTAGGTGCATCATTCTAGGTGCTCCCTAGGTACTCCAATCAATCCGTACCATTTGATTGAAATGTATGGTGCGAATCTTGATGAATTTGAATGATACGGATTGATTGGAGTACCTAGGGAGCACCTAGAATGGTGCACCCAAGTTTTTGCCAAATGTTAATATGAAATATATTATTATAATTATTTTGTACCATATGTATACTTTTGTAAATTTCCAGTGAAAATTATTGTTTTAGAGGTGTACTTTTGCGCAAAAAAAATTAAAAATTTAGGGCAGGACATTTTTAAAAGTTTTTGAAATTATGAATTTATATTTCAAAATTGCTTTGGTACATTTTGGAAAAATATTTTTCAGAATAGGACAGTTGCCCTACTCTAGCATATACTGCATCCGCCTCTGGTGTCGGCTCGATTGGATTTTATATTAAATTTTAATTTGAATATGTTTTTTTTCAAAAAGATATTGTAAGATTTGGATATACCATGAAAGCTACATTTTCGTTAGTATTATTTTTCTATAAAATATTTAAATAAGAGGCACATATAAAAGTTATTCGTTTAAAAAAAAAGTCATGGACATAGCAAAGAGCAAGATATTTACTGCAAGTGTTGAAGTACACACAAAATTATCTAAATTGTGGGAGTACAAACAAAATTAGATGTTTGATAATCATATAATTATTTTCTTATTAGTAAGACTCTTCTTGACTCTTTTTATATCAAGGAGCAGAAAAAACTAGGAAGAGATGCGATTAGATCGATTTTGAATGCCGTCATTCCAAATATATATATATATATATATGAGCATGGCTAAAATAATATGCATAGTACACCACATAAGGTACTATGCGTCAATTTGTATTTAATTTGGTCATTAAATTGATATTTAAGTTGCTCAGTAAATTCTTCATATCAAAATATTGTAGGAAATAAAATTTCGTGATTTTTAGAGCTTTCTTGCTATTTTTTAAATATTTTTTTAAAAACAGTCCAGAAGTGACATTTTGTAGTATTAAATCTGGACTGTTTTTAAAAAATATTTAAAAAATAGCTAGAAAGCTCTAAAAATCAAGAAATTTGATTTCCTACAATATTTTCATATGAAGAATTTAATGAGCAATTTAAATCTCAATTTAATGACCTATATCTATATGTATAGTACAAAATGTGGTGTACTATGCATATTATTTTAGCCATGCTCGCAACCGCTCCATGGTAGCAAATGTAAATGACTGATCCGGACCGTTGAAAACATTCTCCATATTAATATAGACTTGAAAATCCAATTTTATATTTTTTTGAATTTTTTTACTATTTTATCGGATGGATTAAAAATTTATTTATCTAACGATTTACAAATATCCAATTTTCAACTCTTCCGATAAAATAGTAAAAAATTCCAAAAAATATAAAATTTGATATGCAGGTCTACATTAGTATGGAGAATGTTGTCAACGGTCTGAATCGACGATTTATATTTGGTATGATGGAGCGGTTGCGAGCGACTACGAAATTAATAACGGCATACTAATGTAGATCATGCTAGAAGACGAGGTAGATGCACAAAATCTGCGGTATGTTCCAAACAGTGGTTAGTATTTTCGTAATATTTGCGAAGGCATGTCAAAATTGGTCTCCTTGGTGTTATTAATGTTACAATATATGGTGGTCTTGATGTTGATGGAGTCAATATGAGTAGGCTGTGGTGATTCTCGCTTTGCCAATTTATCTTTTGAAAGTTTAAAGTTACGATCAATCAGGAGCGGATTCAGAATTCTTTTCGGGTTCAAGATTTACGGGTTTTTTCAGGAGTTCGAAATGATGGTCATTTATGCAAAAATTCAAATACATGATCATTTATGTAAAAAATTCAAATACATAATCATTTCTGAATAAACATAATATTTATGATAGTTTTTGAAAAAAAAAATTAGGGCCGGTTAAACGTGGCTCCGCCGTCATCAATTACTACTTTTCTCAAGAAAAATTGAAAAGAAATAAATTAAACTTTGTCGGCAACAGTGCATTATTTTTGCTTTAAGTATTTCGTTTAATTTAATTAATGTAAATATTAAGAGAGTTTGATTAAGCACTTGTTGACTGAAATGCTAGTAATGTCACTTATGCTGGATCACATTTCAAATTCAATCTTTTTTTAGATAAAATATAAATCAAAATTATTGAATTTTAAATGTTCATAAAAGACTTTCTCGTCATATTTTTAACATACGATCTTCTAATCAAAGGGTTTTACCTTTAGTCACTAGAACAATATACTGATTTTTTTGATTAATTTTAGTATTGATAATAATCATTTTGAATAGTATTGCTCGCATGGCAAGTTATTGTTGATAGCAGGAGTGTCTAACGTGGAGACCGATCACAAAATAACTCAGTTTCTTTTTCATTTCGTTTCGTTTACGAAACACAATTTTATTTTGCTAATTGTTTTCTCTTACAGAAAACTTTTCGTTTATAGTTTCGTTTGTCACAAAACAAAAAAATATGAAATTTCGTGATATTTTGCGCTATAATTTTTAAACGAAATGAAAATTTTCGTTTCGTTTATTGTTTCGTTCGTGATTATACCGTTTCGTTTCATGACGAAGAGAAAAAAATCATTTCGTTTTCATTTAGTTTACTGCGAAAAATCATTTCGTTGCGTCGACAATCCTAGTCGATAGGCATGGAATTGATTAGTGTTTAATTAGATGACATTAATAAGACCAAGTAAAAAAAATTATGTAGTGAAACCAATAATAATAGTTTTACAAAATTGATGAAAAAGTTAATTAATCTTATGAATTTACATAATAATTATGCTAATTGAATGAAATCATTTGAGCTTAATCACTTCCACTTGATTTTATTGGATGTGACGTTGATTTAGTGACATGATGCTGATAAGGTGTCTTCACTATTTAGTGACATATTACCATATGTTACATTGTTTAAGAACAAAGGAGCATAAAATATTTAATTGAACCCAATATGATAAGCCAAATTCATTTTCCTATATCATTAAATTATATAAAAGGCATGTCAATTTATCTGAAAAGTGAATCTTGGTCTGAAATACAAGCATCTTTTGTGCTCTCCAGTTTCTATAACAAGATTCATCACTTTTTGAGGTATTTTAAAAATTTTAGTGCTTGATTATGCATGCTTTTTTGAAAAATATTATACATTATTTTATCTCAAGTACAAAGAAAATAAATAAACTATTTATCGTAATTCCTGTCTATACAATTGGTAGATTAGGTCAAAATCAGCAAGCAGAAACCCGTTTTAACAGGGATAATTGACTAAATATTTTAACATTGATTAATTAAGGATATATTTCTTAAGGAATAAACGTCCGAGTATTTATTTACCAAAAATTTTTTGTTCAAGAAGATTATATAGGTAGGTTTGATGCAGCAATCATAATATATCTTTAATTAAAAAGTGTGTAAGCAAACCTTTATATTACTGCATCCATTTGATAATTCAATTGGTGAGACATATTATCTCGCCACCTAGTCTATATATACACATATATATATAGAGATATGATAGGATGCTTCATGAGAATTCGTATTCGGTAGAATAACACAGAGTTTCGAAAGGATTAGCAAGCAACACTTTTAAGCTGTAAATTTGTCGGTATGTAGCAAAATCATTGTGCGGACAGTTTCGTCGTTGTAGCAACGATGAGAATGCAGGGGGCCCGCTGTTGCTGACCCGTTCGGTGGATGTGAATTCGCTCCATGGAGCACCAAACCGCTCATGCTCCAGATCGGATCTCCAATTTGAAAGCTCCAATGACCGACCTGAACCGTTGAACATTATCTACATATTGAAATCTACTTGGAGATTGGATTTTACATTTTTTTAATATTTTTGCTATTTTTTAGAGAGGTAGGAAAATCGCAACTTTTATTGGTCTAGAAATCATTTGATCTGCAATTTTCTACCTCCTTAAAAATAGCAAAAAAACTAAAAAAATATAAAATTCAATCTCCAAGTGATACAGTGTGTCAGATACGGCTCGAATACAAATTCTTTTTGGATACGGTGCAGATGCATATCGGATACATCGCGTGGCGTATCCACTTACTTTATATTATTTGACTGACAGATTCGGTTAAGATACGTTTATGATATGTATTTGGATACGCTTGGGATACATTTTTGGATACGGATTGGGTTTTTGAGTAATATTATATAAGTAATTGTGTATATTATATAATATTAATCACACCACATAATTTGTATAGAATTTTTTTTTTATATAACATGAACTATTTTGTCAAGAAAGTGTTTAATCAAATGCTTATATTTTTGTTATTTCGTAAGTATCAATATATATTTAAAAAAATTGAATATAAAAACAAATTTCAAGCATTTTAATGTATAATGTATTTTTTTATTATATATATACCCGCACTCGTGCAACACAGCACAAGTGAATGCATCAAAATAATTCATATTTAACCTTCAATATTTTAACCACTTGACTTTTTATTAAACAAATTCAAAGATTAATAAATGTGATAGGTAAACGCATCATTTGTTATGTAGATTAGTTTCAACGGTTCGGATTTATCATTTGAATTCAATTTTAATAATTTTTAGTTAAGCTCATCAACCTCTTTGGTGGGCTGAAGAACACCCTAGCTTTACTCATATATATATATATATATATATATATAGAGAGAGAGAGAGAGAGAGTTACGCCATGGTACTTATATAAGCATGGAGCTCCACCGTGCTTATGATCATATCTCGAATTTCAAAATGCAAATGAACAATGAAATGTTGTCCATACTAAAATCTACTTGGAAATCAAAAAATTTATTTTTTGGATTTTTTACTAATTTATCGAATAAGTAGAAAATTGAGTAATCTCACGTTTTACATACTTTCAAATTTAACTAATTTTGTATCCATCCGATAAAATAGTAAAAAAGTTCCAAAAAATGAAAATTTTGGTTTTCAATTAGATTTTAGTATGGACAATATTTTCAACCATTCGGATTGTCCATTTGCATTTTGAAATTTGAGATATGATCATAAGCACGATAGGACTCCATGCTTATATAAGTACCATAGCCTACCTCATTTATATATATATATATAGAGCTATGCTATTATGCTTCAAGAAGCAAAAGGGAGTTATGCTTCACATATTCTCAACCATTCGATTTCATCATGACCAATCCTGAACTGTGGACCAAGAAAACTTGAAAACTGAAAGTCAGTATACCATCTTAACCAGATTTCCTAAGAGATTAATTAAGTTAAATATTTGAGTAAATTCTCAAGAAATTTTTAAAATATTTTTATGAGATACCGGAGCCGAATCTCAGCCGAGTTAGAAACTTCTTATGAACGACTGGCGTAATACCGCTAGGAGTTCAATCTATCTAGAAGCTCTAAAGGCAACCGAGACAATTGAAGAACCCACAAACGGCTTTCTGAAACCAGCCGAATTTGCGAAAGGAGCCACAACAGCATTGATCAAGCAGAACAACACAATAATCCAACTGCTGGTCAAAATTAAAGAAGACCTCGAAGACTGCAGAACCGCAATCAGGAGGCTAGAGGCGGCGAAGACAAAAGTCCCTGAAACAGAAGATCTTACACAATCTATAAACGAACTCCAAAAGGGCTTACATAAACTTAGCCTTGGAGAACCGAGTGAGAAAAAGATCAAGAAACCAACCGGCCAGTTCTTTGTATTAAAAAACCTGAAGGAAATATTTGACTCAGTTAAAAACCAAAAATGAGTCAAACAAGAACTGAAACGGTGAGTAGACCAAGCATATCTGACAGAGACAATAGCCGAAACCCTACGATTGAAGACCAGATAAGGGGTTACAGGCTAGGAAGCCGCATAGCGTTCGAAGCACAGAGAAGAATGCCGGGAAGAAGGCATTACAGAAGGAGCCTTGAGTCTCAGCTAAACCCAGATGCTGAGCTAAACCTCTCTCAGTACCGAAGGGCTCAACAAGTTCCAGCAGAAACCTTATATCAAGCTGGATGGTTAGAGAGAAATCACCGAGTTTACCAACATTACTCGGATGAAAGAGTACTAGCGGTAGATGGAGCTCAGGTGGAGCTACCATTTATCTCTCAACAAAGTTACAATCAATTGGTGCAAGAAGGGCTTCAACATTTGCATATTGGTCTTGTGATGATAAGACTTTATGCACTCCACAGAAGAAACGCTGGGGTTAATGCCCTAGTGGTATTAAGAGACACAAGATGGTCTGATGATAGGGCTATAATAAGTTCTATGGAGATAGACCTAACAAGCGGTACACAATTGGCATATACTGCACCAGACATGACCCTAAGCATCCATGATTTCAGCCATCACATACAAGTTGTGATACAAACACATGGTACGATGGATGGCAAAGTGGTGAAAGTAACCTTCTGCTCTCAAGATCACTAATAGGAAGATTATCAAACACCAGCCACACTAATTTCCGTAATAATGTGGAAAGAGTGGCTGAACACTTGGCTAGCAGGGGAATCAGAGCAATCCCAGGCCAAATGAGGACAACAACAGAATTAAGAGGGCGACAGTGGATAAAAAGGCCAGCAACAGCACCAGCTGTGCAAAATCCACAAACAGCTAGAATAAGGACCAGAACAGATGGGTCTTTAGCTGTAAGATTTGGTGGATATTCCTCAACCGCTCCACAAGAAGATGTAGTAGTAGGCAAAAACGATAAAGAAATCTTAGAAGAAGAGATGGCCTTGATGATGTTCTGTGACTGGCATGAGTCACAGGATGAAGGTGAAGATGATGATGAACTCGAAATGTTGCAATTGTTGGCAGCATTACCGAGAGAAAAACAGTTGGCTGAAGAAGATGCCGGACCTATCTGGGATGAATACAACGATTCCAGTGAAGAGGAATGGGTAAACCCATTCTCTCAGAAGGATGGTAAGGAGGAGGCTGAAACCGTTCTGGCAGCAATGGAATACCCGTTGCTCAAAAACCTCGACTCAAAAATAAAAACAATTCTCTCAACCAATTCCACAGCAACCGGACCTAGCAGACCACGAGAATCAATGATGAGACCCCCAATGTACCCACCAGGGAGTCTTAGACAAAACCAACAACAACAACTTAATGTCCCAGAGATAAGAGCCAGAGTTAATAGATTCAAAGGAGGGTTTGCACAGCAAAGCAACGAGAGATTCAACCTTCCTTCAGCGCAAGCGAACCAAGACGCTATACTCGTTTTGCCTGAGGATATAGGGCAGTACAGTGATGTGATCTCCAGGTGGGAGTCAATCACCCTAAACCTTGTTAACGAAAGGAACTGGGCGGATAATAAAAGCAAGGTTATATACATAGAAAACTTGCTGGGAGAAATAGAGAAAAAGACATAGATCCAGTGGCGAATGACATATCCTCAAGAGTATGAAGACCTGGTGAACATTGCCGATGAACCTCAAAATGTCACTTCCCAAGTCAGAAGAATAATCCTACTCGAAGATCCATATCAGGGTTCAACGGTAGAACAAGATCAAGCGTATAATGATCTCGAGAGATTATCATGCAACAACATGAAGGACCTGTTTGATTAAATGAATGATTACAAGGTCCTAGCAGCAAAGTCAGGACGTATGTATATCAGTCCTGAGCTCTCTGAGAAGTTTTTCAGAAAAATGCCCCCTCTAATTGGAAAAAAGTTAGAAAGAGCGTACATGGAGAAGTACCCAGGGAGCACTGTCAGAGTACTACCAAGAATCAACTTTTCATACCAGTACCTGGCAGAATCATGCAAGAGAGCAGCGCTACAAAGAAGTTTGAAAGATCTATCTTTTTGTAGCAAAATCCCAATTCCAGGTTACTACCAGAAGAATAAAAAGTATGGGATTAGAAAAGCAAAGACCTATCGCGGAAAACCACATGAATCTCACATAAGAGTATTCAAGAGAAAGAACGCAGATAAGGTGAGAAAGTGCAAATGCTTTATTTGTGGTGAGAAAGGTCACTTTGCCAGAGACTGCAGAAGAAAACAAGGTAACATTGCAAGAGCTGCAATTGTTGAGAACCTTGACCTAGATGATGACTGAGATATCTTGTCTGTTGACCTAAACGAACCGGATAGTGACACTATATGCTCACTTTCGGAGGGTGAGGTTGGCAACGCAAGAACAGTTATCATGGAACTTGGAGATACACCGTTTGAATCAATCTTTATGCTCCAAGAAGAAACGCCATCATGGCGAAAGCAACCAAACCTGCCTACTGAAATGAGGAATTGTGAACATTCATGGGAGGATAATGGTGAAATACCACGAGGTTGCGAAAGATGCAACTGCTGTTTAGAGACAACAAACAGCAAAATGAGGGCGCACTGTGCAAAATGCAAGATGACTGTGTGTCCCATGTGTTCAAGGTTTGTGTTAGGAAGAAAAATCATGATAAGAACACAAAATCTAAGTCCTTATGATAGCAATGATGAGCTTATCAATGAGCTTTTAAGCTATATCCAGTATCTCCTAGCCGAAAACGCAATATTGAAGGATCAATTGTGGGAAAATGAGCTAGTAGCGGACATGGCCAAGCTAGATATCAAAGGCAAGCGTAAGGTGGTGGGAGAAGAAGTAGAAATCGATTCAGATGATAGTGATGAACCCCCACCAAATGTTGCATTTCCCAAGAAGGCCAATCCAAACCAGAATCTTATAATAAAAGAGATGGCCAATAAACTCTCTGATGATGAGATAAATACTGCTGTCCCAGATCCTAGAAAAGGAAGAAGGGTAATCAACAGACTGTACAACATTGAACTGCAGATGGAAATAACAGGGGTAAATCCTTTTAAAATTCAGGCGATATTAGATACATGCGCTACGGTGTGTTGTGTAAACCAAGAATTTATACCCCCTGAGACCTTGGAGCCAAGTTTATACCCTATACAGATAAATGGGGTAAACTCTCAGCAAATCGCAAACCTAAAACTGAAGAATGGGCAGATGTCTATTGAAGACAACAAATTCAGAATCCCATTTACATATGCATTCCCGATGGGCAAGGAAGGAGGTGTCCAAATGTTAATTGGATGCAATTTCATCAGGGCAATGCAAGGTGGACTGAGAATCGAAGGGCAGATGGTTACATTTTACAAAAATGTAACAACAATAACCACCAGGGCAGATGCTGAGATCATTTCTCAGGCAGCAGTGGAAGAACTTGACCTATCCGAGCTTGAATACATAGAGGTCAAAGAAGCCGTTGCCTATAACTGTGGTGATGAGTCACCATGGTTCAAGAATAAATTCAGAGACCTGCTAAGGAGACTAAAGGAGCAGGGCTACATTGGAGATGACCCGGTTAAGCACTGGGCGAAAAATCAAGTAACATGCAAACTGGATATCATAAACCCAGATATCACAATACAAGACAAACCCTTAAAGCATGTTACCCCGGCCATGAAGGAGCAGTTTGACAGGCATGTGCAAGCGTTACTGAAAATTTGAGTAATCCAACCTAGCACAAGCAGGCATAGAACCATGGCCATAATGGTAAATTCGGGTACAACAATAGACCCGATTACGAAAAAAGAGGTAAAAGGAAAGGAGCGTATGGTCTTTAATTACCGAACCCTCAATGACAACACACACAAAGACCAGTATAGTCTACCAGGCATTAACACCATCCTGAAGAAGATTGGCAACAGCAAAATATTCTCGAAATTCGACCTAAAAAGTGGATTTCATCAAGTTGCCATGGATCCAAAGTCAATATCCTGGACGGCATTTGTAGTACCTGAAGGACTCTATGAATGGCTAGTCATGCCATTTGGCCTGAAAAACGCACCAGTAGTATTTCAAAGGAAGATGGACAACTGCTTTAGAGGTACAGAAGATTTTATAGCAGTTTACATCGATGATATCCTCATTTTCTCAGAAACAGAAGAACAACATGCAACACATCTGAGCAAAATGTTGGAGATATGTGAAAAATGGGGTTTGGTGCTATCTCCCACAAAGATGAAGATTGCAGTAAGGGAGATCGAATTTCTCGGGGCAGTCATCGGTGACAGTAAGATTAAATTACAGCCCATATTATCAAGAAAATAGTTCAGTTTGATAATGATAAAATGAAAGAAAAAGTCGGATTAAGATCATGGTTAGGCATACTGAACTATGCAAGGAGTTATATCCCGAACTTGGGAACTCTCCTTGGGCCACTTTATTCGAAAACCAGTCCACATGGTGATAAGAGGCTCAAAATATCAGACTACCAGTTAATCAGCAAGATCAAAGAACTGGTACAAAACTTGCCTGATCTAGAATTACCACCACCGGTGCTTATATCGTTCTTGAAACAGACGGATGTATGGAAGGATGGGGTGGAATTTGCAAGTGGAAGAATAAAAAGAATGATCCAAGAAGCACAGAAAGGGTATGTGCTTATGCAAGCGGGAAATTCCCGATAATAAAATCAACCATTGACGCCGAGATACATACATGTATGGAAACAATGAAGGCATTAAAGATCCACTATCTTGATCAACAAGAGATTACTCTCCGCACTGATTGCCAAGCCATTATTAGTTTCTATAATAAATCGGCACAAAATAAGCCATCAAGAGTAAGGTGGATTAATTTTGTTGATTTTATAACAGTTACAGGAGTACAGGAGAACTTCGAGCATATTGATGGGAAGCTTAATGTACTCGCTGATGCTTTGTCAAGGCTAACTGCTAACATGGTTTACACCAGGAGCAGTGAAGTAACTGATGCGTTTCTATTAAGCCTTGAAGAAGTAATTGATGAAGTTACTCAGGCACCGAATGAGGAGATTTTCATTAATCTGTGCCAATTAATGAAAAAGATTTCTTTACTGTTAGAAAGAAATTAAAAGAGACTTGATGCGGAAGTGGTGGACCGTTGAAACAAATGACCACATTTATCTAATAAGTGTGTTATCTTATTTTTAATTTTTACAGGCATGGAGGGACTTAGGAGGATAATAATAAGTAGTGAACCACGCAAGGTTAAGCAGGCTTTTGTTGAAGCAGAAAGATGAGAAGCTCTAGGTGGTCAAAATGCGAATCTGGCAAGATATTCACAAATTACTGAGGACACATTTGTACAATACCCACGAACCATTGAAGAAGACAGGGCGTTACATGCAAGGTTGTCAGAACTGTATAAAGATCAAGCTCATAAGGCTTGTGTTCAAGTAGAGATACTCATAGCAATGAAATATCTACAAAAGACGAGACTTGAAGCAATAGCAACCAAGGATAACTGGGCCAGCGATATGTTGGGTACTGTCATGCCAGCATAAAAGCACTAATTGATTGCCATGATAGTTTGCTTTACAGCTATAGAAGCACCCATTATTGAAGATTAAGGACCAGCTTGGTGGGATTCTACGAATAACCACTAGCTTTTTAGAAAGTATGCTTTTCTAGATGCCTCCTTAGTGTGCTGGAGCATCTGCTTTATTGAGTGGAGTTTTACTTTATTCTTTTAGAGATGTCGTCTAGTGTGTCGACGCATCTTTTTCTTTTAGTGGAATTGTACTTTATTCCTTTATAGATGTCGTCTAGTGTGCCGACGCATCTTTTTCTTTTAGTGAAAGACACGAGTAAGTGGAAACCTCTTTATTTGCATGACGATGGGGCCCAATGAGCACCCGATGCAATAATAGAGATTCTCTTCTCAAGTCTATATATTGTAACATCTTATGAAGTTGCAAGCACATCAAAAGATATCTGAAAGCTTACTTCTTCCAGTTCAATAAAACAATCTAAGTTTTCAAGAATTTTCTCCAAGTCTTAAGTTTCCAGCACATAATTTGTCCGAGAGCTTAAGCCGATCATAATTTCGCGCGACTTCCCGTTGGTATCAGAGCTTGAAGTTATTCCTTTGGATTTCTGGTTAGTAATGGCTTTCTAAATTCTTTCATAATTTCTAGGAAAACAGGGATGGAACGGTAAAAAAATTAATTAAGTCGAGAAGAGAGAAAGGTTAGTTAATATCGAAAAGCTTGAAGTTTGGGAGACGTGTACTTAGTATAGGCGATAAAGAGGGAAAATAGTACCCAAAGGAGGGGAATAGTATCATTACATTCGTAATATTAAGAAGGCACCCAAATGAATGGCTAGAAAGTTTTAATCTAACGGTTTTAAAGGCATGTAGCACAAGATCCATCTGCTTCATGAAGCACGATAGCATTTCCCTATATATATATATATATATATATAATATAATATAAAGAAATGCTATCGTACATTATGAAACCAAGATTAGTTTTGGCATCACGCTCAAATTTTAAAATTTTAAATTCAAACGGTAGATCCAAACCGTTCAATGTGATCTCCATATTAGAATCTTACTATAAATCAAATTCATTTTTTAGATTTTTTTACTATATTTTAGAGGGATTCAAAAGCAACTATATTAAATGGTCCAGAAATCATTATATTAATAATTTTCACACCATTTTAAAAAATAGTAAATTCTAAAAAGTGAAAAATTGGTCTCTAATGAGATTTCAATATGAAAATCACATTGGACAATTTGGATCCATTGTTTCAATTTTTTTATTTGAAATTTGAATGTGATACCAAAACTAATTGTTGCTTCAAACTGTCATAGCATTTCTCTCTCTATATATCTGTAATATATATATATAGAGTTAGGCTAAAATACTTTATAAAGCACCAGTAGTCATATATATATATATATATATATATATGAGTTGTGCTAAAATACTTTATAAAGCACCAACATGCATATACTTTAGGCTCGTATCTCGAGATATAAAGTGCAAACAATCAATCAAGACCGTTGATAATGTTCTCCATACTAACAAAAATTTGGAGACCAAATTTTACATTTTTTTAAATTTTTTACTATTTTATCGGATGGGTGCAAAATTGGTTAAATTGAAGGTCTGTAAATCGTTAGATTAATGAATTTTCCACCTAATCGATAAAATAGTAAAAAAATTCCAAAAAATGTAAAATTTGGTCTCAAAATTTTTGTTAGTATGGAGAACATTTTCAACGGTCTTGATCGGTTGTTTGCACTTTATATTTCGAGATACGAGCCTAAAGTATATGCATGTTGGTGCTTTATAAAGTATTTTAGCACAACTCTATATATATATATATATATATATATAACAATTAAGGATACTGGGGTATGTTTCTCTGACAATAAATAGAGACCTCAATAATCATA
>CAXKVX010000264.1:0-144401 GCA_964058865.1 Eleocharis quinqueflora | reverse complement strand
GATGACATGAAATGCTTCAAGTTTGAAGAGTCTTCCCGAGAAGTTGTCGAGTACCTCGAGTCCGAAGAGTTCCATCAAAAGTACGAAGACGAAGGACTAGTCGGGTTCGAACTCGAAGGACTAGTCGAACCGAACCACCACCTATATGGACTCATGTTCCGAATATGCCCCCTCCATGTCTAGTGTTGGAACCACCTCAACCACCTGAACCACTTTTCGAGCTGCCATCAGATAGTCGAGCCACGCTTGAGGTCAAGTTAGACTGTTAGAGTATGACGCAGACCAAAGAAAGAAATATGAGACAGATTCAGATTGTGATAGTTCTTTTTTTCTTTTGTCCTTTCCAAAATTACGTAGGATCAGCTTTTAAAAAAGAAAAAATATATTCTCAAAGCACTATTGGATTAAAGCTGCAACGAATTAAAAGAAATAAAATATATTCCCTTTGTACATTAAATTTTAGATACTTCATAGACACCATAGACCATAGTGACTCCATTAGCTCTCACATTAGATTTCCAAACTGTATAACTGGTTTGCAGGATAGAAAAATGAATTACTGGATTGGATAATATATAATTACATCACAAATCTACTGATAATTATACATGGATATGTTCAGTACTGATAACATTTGCATGCACATCTTATTCAACACTCTACATAAGCATTAACGTACATTACATGAAGTTTCAATTAAACTTAAACCAATGCTTAGAATTTCTTCTAATTAAGTTCCAAATGCAGTTTCAATTGTGACAAACAAGCACCAATCAGATGCAATATCATGGACACTTATCTAGGTGCAATTTCATTCCCTGCTGCCACCACTGCTTAAGACCATGTGCCTCAAGCATGCTTTGACTGCGTGTTGAGTTTATATTCAATATCCCCGACTCAACAAAACCAGCAAGTTGAAATGGACTTCTCTTTTTCTTCTTCAAGTTATTATGGAAGTATGTAACCCAATTTTTACAAATCGGATCACCCGGATTAACAAAAATGTGCGGACTAAAAGATAAAGATCTCTGACCTTGCTGCCCTTGCATCACCCGTTTTTGCATTGATAGAACACAAGCCCCAATCAGTGCAGCCAGTGATGTCAATGTGGCAATGCCCGAAGCAACAACAAGTGTGTCAATCATGATGACAGAAGCAGCCATTCCCAAAGAAGCAATGGTAGCTATGGGAAAGATCCCGACAGCTCCTGCTAAGCCGATGATTAAAGGAGTGATTTGCAAGAACCTAGCTATTAGCCTTCTAGAAGTTCTCTCTTCAGTCAAACAAGATGGCAAGTTGAAAAGAAATGTCTTGGGATAGATACCTTTGGTCGCCATATTTGCCCCGACAAGCATCGCCATAGAAGATCCCAAAGAGTGACCTGCTAGGAAAATGCCTTCACTTCCAAATTCGGATATGTGACGCTCAACATACTGCATAGCCTTTTTCAACCGTGACGTTGAACCAAGGCCACCGTCGCTGACCAACAAATCATGTGACAAATCCTGGCTGATGTTGGCCCCTTCTAACATGGTGCCTCGAAAGGCGATAACAAAACGAGGTGCTTGTGGAGTTTGGTCATTGTACCTGGTGTTTTTGTAAATGGCTCCGAAGATGGATGAATCTTTGTCATCAATAAATGTGTTGATTAGTTCAAATCCAAAACTCTCCCACCAGGACGGTGCAAGAGGTTGGTTTCTTCTACGGTCAGTCTCGAGGACATATGCTGCTTGCACCAAACAGGCCAAGATTGCACATTGATGATCTGGTCTATTCCTGAAATATTACGAACATACACATCGCTTTTATATTTCCTGTTTTCACTTGTGTAATAAACTGATAATAGACGTGCTGGAATTTTGCATCAGAAGTGTTCAACATGTTGGTGGATTTATTCTACATGAAAAATTAGAATGTTCATATATAAATCGTACAAGTTAAATCAAACCCTTGGCTATTGAAAGGAATGTATTCAATTTTCTAATTCTAATATCATCCAAATCCCACTTTAAATAGCTAAGCTTTGTCTGATAGCAAAGAAAATCCTATTCCAACAATCTATTGACCCATCAGGGTTATCCACCCTAAACGGGATTTGATATGTTGCATGGAAGATGGCTTACTCAAGATTAAGATGAAAAAGAAAGGAACAGCATTTTCGCTGCATCTGGTAATACATGTACTATTGTCTGAACTTCCCTCTGTGATAAATGCACAAACAGCTCGGAGATACTTTGCATATTGTACAGAATGATACAATTTCAGACTCCAGTTTGATTGATTGAAATGAAAATTGCATAACCAAATTAATTTTTCAAACTTATGCTAAAAAGTAACCAAGTTTTCAAAACTAAAAATATGCATCAGTCGATTCAAAAGAGGAAACTCTCCAATATACGAATGATGGCATTGGAGAGGATCCCTGCTAATACCTTGACCCAAATTCTGATCCGAACCATCTGATTTGATCTCATATTTCTCATTTACATTTTCTGAACTTTAAACTAGCACAAACTCACCAATCAATAGCATCCAAGTGTGCTGGTCCAGAAGCTCTAAAATCATCCTCCTCCGCATCAATTTGTTTCCGTCCCATTGGCGCTTTTCTTGGTTTTTTCTCACGACAATAACAGATGACAGATGCCACAAAATTAACAAGAAAAATGGTTTAACAGTGTGTAAAAGAGTAAAGGGGTTTTGGGAAGGAAAGAAGAGAAGAATACTGATTGTTGGGGCAAAAGAAAGCGTGTGAGAGATGACAAGTTGAGAAAAGAAAGAGGGATATTCGCTACCTCGCTAGTCGCTCCGAATTTTTTATTAACAGAAATTATATAAATAAAAGATAATTAAATAGAAAGTGTGATTGAAAAGCTGCAAATTTAGAATAGATCGCGATTGCAACACAGGGCTATAGGAAATGACGTTATTGCCAACTCCGTCATATACTCTAATTCCCTCACCGACAGCTTTTGCACCGAAAGAAATAAAAAAAGTATAGGCTGGTGTTGCCAACACCGGCCATTGATCATTTTCAAAATAGGACGGTGTTGGCAACACCGTCCATATCTCAAATATCTGTATTATAAAACCTTCTTCGTCCTCTCATTTCATCTCCATTCTACTTAATTTATAAATATTTTCTACAAAAAAATTTAGAAGAAAGAGTTAAATTGTAAGTTTTTCAATTTCATAATATAAATATTTATTATTTTTACTTGATACAAACTAATTTTTTAATTATATTTATATTTTTAGTCATTGTATAGACTTATTTATTGATATTTTTTGTATAGGTTGTTGGCAAGAAAATGTTTGTAATAAATGTTTATCACGAAGGTCAAATACTGAGAGGACCTATCGATGTGGATTATAATATAAGTGCGAAATTTTCATTTAACGTAACCGAAGAAACTAGTTTTGATGAAGTTAGAAGACAAATTTATGTCGGACTTGAACTACTTCCGAGCCAATTTAAGTTGAAATAAGTGCACGATTAAACACTGCTTCTCATGGATCCTATTTTTATAACTTGTTGGGCATAGATAATGATGTCATTTGGAAGTTAGTTTTACAAAATGCCACTCCGCTGATCAATTTTCGCATGTTAGAATTAGTTGTTGAGTCAACACCAAATATAGGTAATACTAGTTGTGATCCAAGTCCCAGCAATATGCCAGAAAGTAGTTATACTGTACGATAATATGATGAATTAGACCATGATTCAGATGGTCACTCTGATCATTCTGACGACTCTGATGATAGTAATGGCGATGTCAACATGAATGATATCAAGGCCGAACTAGATGTAGAGGAGATTGTGAAGGAGTAACGACAATTCATATCGTTCACCAATCGGGGTATGAAGCATCCTTGTTTGTCATTTAGTGATCAAGAATCAATGTCATACGCTGATTATTCCTTTTTCAGAGAAGTTCCTCGGTTCGACGATCCACTAGAAGAAGGTCAGACTTTTGATTCTAAAGAACATTTGAAAGAAAAAATCTTTGAAATTCATATTAAAGAAAATAGAGAAATTTATGTGCAAAATAGTAACACAAAAGTGTATATCGTGAAATGTAAAGACAACCAATGTCCATGGAGGCTATCTGCAAAGGAGACAGGCACAGGTGCTTAGATAATATCCACTAATCCGCATTAGCATTCATGTTATGGCAGTGTTATTAGATTAGACCACAGTCAGGTGACAACTCGAATGGTTGCCGGAGTAATTCGAAATCCTCTTAAAAAATCTCGAAATGACAGTAAAAGAGGCATACGGGTTTGTACAAACGGTGTATCCAACTATGGAGCCATCTTATAACAAAATTTGGAGGGGAAGAGAATTGGCAATTGCTGACTTATTCGGCAATTGGAAGAAATCGTATGAGATGTTGACGCCTTTATTGAGCGCCATTCAAGCCTCTAATCCATGTTCTAAATTTTTATTTGAGTCAGATTATATCGAACATGTTGGATTACGTATTTTTAAACGTGTCGCATGGGCTTTTGGTCCATGCATCCAAGCGTGGCCCTACCTACGACCGGTGATAAGTATCGATGTCGGGCATCTATCGGGTAGGTATAAGGGTAAGTTATTTATGGCTTGTGCTTATGATGCAGAGCAACAACTCCTGCCTTTGGCGTTTTGCATTACTGAAGACGAGTCAGTAGAAAATTGGGGTTGGTTTATGAACTGGATCCGCACAGAGGTTGTTGGACACGGTCAGATATGCATCATATCAGATCAAGCTGCTGGTATAAAAGCAATATTTGATCAACCTAATTTAGGATGGTGTGAACGAAATGGTGAAGCTGTTCATCAATTTTGCGCTCATTAGCAGATGTGGCATCTCTTGCCTAGGATGGATGTAGCATCTCCTGTGATGGCTGAGATATCGACGGAGCATATGGATGAATATCCTGTGATATGCACTCCATCAACCACGACGCATATGAAGCAATATTCCGATCATGAGGTCAGCATCAAGAGCATAATCAGCACACTCTGGCATGCTAGGAGTGGAGCCGGGAATGTCATCTTCGACACTAACCGTGTCGACATCCAACGAAATATTCGCTTTCATTAGCATGCCTTTAAGAAAAATACCAATAATCAATACAAGAATGTTGTACAAGGGAGTATTGTAGTTATAAATAAAGTAATGGTTTCAAAAAATATATCGTCGTATATGTGTCTATAGTCGAGATCAGTCATGGTACCACGACACATCTGCAGAGTCAACTTCCCGAACGCCTTCTTGCCTCGACTTAGCAACCATGTGATGCCCTGATGAGTCTGTTGAACTGCTCGAAAAATCTGGAAATAAAAATAAAGTTAGTGTTTGATTAATGAATTACATTAAGAGAAACTTTTATTGTTAATAAAAGTACCACGCGTTGGTAGCCCAAGGTGGCAACATCTCCGACCGGTGGAGGTAGTGGTTGTGCTAGAACCTCGTCACTATCATGCTGGTAGAAGAGAATATACATGCATGTCGAGTGGTACCATTACATGTAGTGAATCATCACACTCCCATCCCATGGTCTATGCTCCTCAACCACGACAGCGGGAATATCTACATACTGTCCATGTTCTAAATACCAGTCTATACCGAAATCTCTCCTAGAACCGAGTACATGCCTATATGAGCGTAAATGACAAACGATATCCCAAGAAATAGGATCTGGTGGTGTAACCATCTGGTACCGACCAAACTGACGCATGACTCTATCAGGATAATGAAACTCTACTATCCAAAATAATATCAAAGGGACGCGAGAGATCCAAATACCAGAGTCCCTACTAGAATGATAAGGCACGAACTAATAGAAGTTCATTTAGGGACGCCGACAAACTGCAACATCTTCAATTTTGTCCACCTGATCTCAAAAGTGCTTGATTCCGCCTTGACGAGGATTGTTGGCCCAACAATGCATGGTCGTCCAACAAATACCGTACGCATTCCTCGCATCCAAGTCGTCACCTATTTTAAAGCAATATATTGATAATATGTAAAAAGGAAATAGAAGCAACTATATTGAATAATTATTACCAATAAAGGAAATTACCTCCAAAGGGAGAGTGAACAGATCGAGGAGCTGGACGCCCGGGTGATAGTCGAGTCCATGACCACAACTGTAGTAGCAACATAGGACCCGTCAAAGAATCAGTACTCGCTAAGTAAGCACGAGATAACTCATGATATAAGCAAGTAAGGACTGCACCGCCCCAATTGTACTCAGGTGGATCCTCCAAATTGTGTAGAAACTAGAGAAACATGGAAGGTACTCCGTCTCCGCTTGTGTCGGGAAACATGACCGAGCCGAGCAAATCGAGGCAATATGCTCGGGTGTACTGTGCTACCGTCTCATCATCTGCATCGTCCGGTAATGCTGCGAATGTACTCCGCAATCAAGCTAATCGCAAATGATATCTGATATAATGGTAAGTGTAATTAGAGTTAAACACAATTATTGTATTTAATATAAATAAAGAATGAGGTTCTAATTTTATTTACCCGGAATATCTCAGACCCTCGTTCTCTTTGCCGCGATTAGTGATCTTGTACTTCCAAGATTCATAATTCGGCGGACCAACTTCCAAACAATAAAAAAACTAGACCGCTCAACTCGTCATCACTATGTCTAGTGATGGGCAAACCTCCCAATTACACAAGTGTGAGTAAATAAATTTCACAAATTAATACAACTCCATTTAATACAAAATATGTATAAAATACGTATTATTTTAAATTAACTCGAATAGATAGGCCCCACAAGCAACTAACATCCTCCAGAGTAACTGTCATCTCACCGACTTTAAGATGAAAGGTACAAGTCTCTAGTCTCCATCGCTCTACCAAAACACATATCATGGCTCTATCTAATTTTAATTTACGATCATTACAGATCTTTGCCAATTGATATAGGCCTAACTATTTTAAAGCAGGGGCCATTCTTGGATGGTATTGCATGTCAGACAGGTGTGTGTTTCCCCTCATAACAAAATCCTCCTATATTTCATTACAATTGTTTATAACTCACGCATACTAGCAACAATTAAAAATAAGAATATGCTTGATAACTAAATTAAATTGTATTTTTATACTACCTTATTTAAAATTTGGTAGGATCTATGTTGCTCCATCGGTAGAAATAATACTTGCGAATAACCTTCATCCATTTTATTCACTACAAATTGGCACAACATTTGCAATTCTTTAAAAATTTGCAAAATTACCTTATATTTTTAGTAAATTACAAAAATATCCAATCTTATTTGTACAATATGAAATATGCACAATAGTTTATCAAGAGTGCATGTATCATTTTTCATCTAATTTGGAATATATTACCGACATTTTCTAAGTAATTATCAATATTTTTTTAATTTTAAAGCTAAAATTCGAATTTAATCAAAATAAAAAAATACCTTCAACAAGAGTAGATCTGAACATAATCTTCTATTTCCACATTCTTTTTAAAGTTTTTTACAACAAAACTTTAACAAATTCACAAACAATTTTTTTTTGTGTGACACAATCTAAGAAGTGAAAATGGGGGAAAATGAGGAAGAGGGAAAGGGGAGAGGGGAAGGCTGCGGGATTTTGGGAAAAAATATTATAGGCCGGGGTTGAAAACCCCGATATATAATTTTTTCCTATAGGACGTTGCATCGAACCCCGACCTATGAAATCTGGCATTTGAAATGTAACGGCCAGATGCAATTAAGGACGGGATTAGCAATAACGTTCTTCCCTATAGTCCTGTGTTGCCAACTCCGATCTATTCTAAATTTGCAGCTTTCGAACCACTCTTATGTTTAATTATCTTTTATTTATATAATTTCTATTAATAAAAAATTCGGCTAGTCGCTTCTATTCAAAATATTCTAATTAACTCATTAATAAATGGTAGAGTTCGTGCAGATATACATTTATCTTCTAACGAATTATTATCAGACGACTTCAGGGGCTCCAAGAGTTTGGTTATCTGTAACCGTCTGATATACATCCAACTATAGCTATCTGCTTCTTGATAAATGTCGTACTATTTAAGAGCATAAACCCCATCCCAACATGAAAAACAATAATGACAGAAGATTCAGTTTCTAATTTCTCAATCAATAAATTAATCATAAAACTGAGTGACCTTCGTGCAACTCCATTTTTTACATTTTTCTTCAGTGTCTTTTTTTTTTCTTTTTTGAAACAAGCAGGAAGCGTCTGCCATTTTCATTTTCATAGAAAAAAGAAGTTACAAAAACTAAAAACACACAAATACACGAATTATCGTCTCGTGCACACTACGTAAACCCCTATTCTAATCTAATTAAAATATCTCCATATCAGCAACTAATCATAAATCTAAACTCAAAAAAGACAAACAAAACCTATCGTATCCCCTGACCCTATCCCACTGATCACACAGTCTTTTCTACCCGTACCAGCTGATACCTATTATCTGTACCCACTGCATCCATACCAGTCAGCTATATCGAAATTCCTCTACTGGTATCTCTAATTCCCTTTGTCCTATGGTACATCAGCAACTAATCTGCTGCAAATTTAGTGATTATCCGTCTGGTATATATGCAACATTGTACCAGACTTTATCAAAGCTTTATCATTCGTAGTATATTGATACCAGTATCTTCCAGGGAGCGCCTCACCATAGGAGCTCATATCACCTCTTCATTCTCTGCTGATTGCACATTGCCGCACAATACTGACAAAATCTTTCTGATCTCGAGCTCCAAGATCTACATCATTTTCTCTAGTCTCGCGCCTATCCTGTCATCGTCTCAGTGTCTGGAATCGATCTGGTCTCACCCAGTCGTTGTCACCGTCTCCCCCTCAACTCATCGCCAATGTCAGAGCTTTGCAAGCACCGTCGATACCTTGCTTTATCGTGAGCAAGGCACGAATAACCTTTCTCCTCGATCGGTTCTGGAAGCCAGGTTTAACCCGACACCGTGCTCAGTGAGATACCCAGGCACTTTAGCCCCAGACTTCTGACAGATCCATCTCTATGTTGTTGATCCAGCACCCCCTGCCACTGCCTTTTGCCACCGTATTCTAAACTCAATCTATATCTTCACTTCGATCTGAGCTTTCTTTCCTCTCCTCTTCGTCAGATCTAACTAATAGCTTTCCCCTTCTCGACGCCTGCTTGTATCGTGAGCAAAGCTCGAGTTGCATCTCAACAAACCTGAGAATCAGATTAGAAATAGAGTGCAGTCTAGGTTTCCGACAGATCGGATTCAGACACATCGCATCGGAGGTGACCTCCCCGCCGGAGGTGGAAATCGCTCTCTTTTCTCTGTGGTTTTTCGCTCTTTCTCGAAGTTTTTGTTCCGTTTGGAATGGACTTTTGAAGTTGGTTTTGAGAAAATGAACTAGAAAAAGATAGATCAATGGATCATGCACACAGAAATGGACTAGTTACATGAATTAAATTGTATTAAAAAAATCGTTCTTTAATTTAGTCAGAATGTTAACTGGTCAGGTGGGCTATATTCCAAAACCGAAACTAAAAGAAATGTATAAATAATATATTCTTTAACATTAACGTGCAAGAAGACACTATTGAGTAGTCTTGCACAGGTATGCAATTTTAAATGAGCGAGATTAAAAAAAAAACAGCACAAACAAACTATTTTGCCCCATTAAAATTAAGTACTGGTTTGGATTTGATTTTAATTTCCTGTTTTTCGTTTAATTTTCGATAAAAAAGAAATGAAACATGTTTGGTTAGCAGGCGTTGATTTCGTCTTTTCCAACTGAGTCAAAGCGCAAGACAGAAAATAAAAATAAAATTTTGAAAGCGAAGAAATGCACTTTTCCTTTTTTGATTTCATTTTTTCCTTGTAATTTCATCCTCCAACTTGCAAATGTTAACACTTATTGCCATTCCTACTGAACAATCTGAAGTCCATTACTTCGTGATTGTTATTGTTCCAATTGTTAGACAATCTTTATTTCTATTGAACGTTACTTGGGATTTCAATAAAAAATAAGAAAGGAAAATAAAAGAAAAGAAAAGTCATATGTAACAGAAAGTGGTCACAATATGTTACATTATAATTGGTTATATATTTTAATCACCCATCATGAAAAAGTTTTTATTTGTTTGACAAAAAAATAAATAAACTAGTACAAAATAAATGAAAAATATGTTCTTACAAAAATAAAGTGCAGTGATTTTGATATCATAACGTAACACACTAGAAATATTCTTAGTCAAGTTTTTTTTTATTCATATTACTTTTAGTCAAGTTGAATGACATGCGGCATCAACTTTCCAAACATAAAACTGAATGTTTAAAAAATGAAGGCAAGAAAAATGGAAACATGTTTTTCGTTTTTGAAAAATAACAAACCGAAAAACAACAACATTACCAAACACACCCTAAATTTGTCACAAATGCACGTGAAATTATGAAGATTATGGTCACCTAATGTGAGTAATAAAATTCTGTGGAGCTTAATGGGTAAAACCCTAAATTTAATAAATGGTCAGAGCATTGGGTTAAGGTTACGTGGAATCAGTCTTGATATATTACTAAAATCAAATTACTAAATCAAGAACAACCAATTATGAGCAGAGCAAAAAAGAAATTATACACCTGGACTACTTGGATATTAATTGCAACACTAGGTGAGGTTTATCAAGCTCGGTTGTCCAGTCGAGTGGGGCACTCTGATGCGGGTCCTATTATTCTACCGTGTTGCAGATGCAACGCAGCACTGGACCACCAAGATGGACTGCAGGGGAATTTATATCTGGGGCACAAATCTCGAAACAATCGAACGATCCAGGTCACATGCAAAGCGGTGTTGCGCGGTAGGTGATTTGGTTCCCTCCGATGCAACTCCAGCAAGGGCACCCCATGTTCTTTCAGAACTCTATTTAAACCTTACCCTTTCCTTTTCTTCAAATAAGAAAGGGTAGACTCCTTTCCCTTTCTGAAATAACTTTGACAAAGCCATAATGTAAAATGCGGGCAATCATTCTAAGTTCCTAACATTCAGGCAAAATTTTCCATGAACCACACAACTACCTGAGTAGATGTGACAAAATTTTACACACTTATTGTCCCAATTAAGACAAATAATTGTATGATACTACACACTTCATTCCCAAGTAAGGCTCCACTATGCCCTCCAAAAGATCATAAAAAAGCGAATCAATGGTCCCATACACAGTGGCGGAGCCACGTGAAGCCAGTGAGTGCAGCTGAACCCCTGGAAAAAAATTAAAAAATGACCATATATTTTGAATTTTTTTACAAATGACCATATAAGATAATTTTTTTTAAGAATAACCATCATTTCGAACCACCTTGGAAAAAAAACCGTAAATCTTGAACCCCCTGACGAGAATCCTGAATCCGCCCTTGCCAATACAATCATGTCCAGATAATTTAATGCCTACATACCACCTTAATTTAGTATCCTAGAACATCCACATGTACTGCTAATAAATAAATATGTGAATAGACTATTAGACAAAAATTCAATGAAAAGGAGCACTCAAATTATAAAACTGGTGTGTTCTTTCCTTTTCAGTTGAACTAAATGTGACCTTCAAGTATGGCTTTTGCTGTTCAAGCTGCTTAGACATCAAATAGAAGACAAGTTACTCCAAAGCTATACTAATTTGAAAAATAACATTCTTCATTCTTCTCTTGAATGAATAAAAAGCAAACTAGAAAAGATAGGATAAAAAAGGACCTTATGCAAGCAAGGATTCTCATTGGATTTCAATGCCAGATGTGATATATAGCTTTGAATCAGCTCCTCCACTGACCACACTATCTTCTTTCCACCAATCAGCACAAAGCACCTTGTCTTGGTGAGAATCAATTATTGCCAATGGCCACTACAGAACCCAAGGGGGACAAATTTCTAAGATGTAACATGACACTAGTAAAATTATTTTGCACAAGCTTTCTGTGAATTTGCAAAATTTGAAGCCACAAGCCCCATAAACTCATTGTAGTGCCAACTTTAAAATTCATCTATAGTTGGAATTGGAAAAAACAATTGTCTAATTAAATTCCAATTCATCAAATAGACAGAACAATAAATAAGCAAATAAAATAAAATAAAATATTACCGCTGTTCTTAAATCCCACAGCATAACCTTCCCATCATAAGACGCAGACAACAGATGAAACCATGACCTTGGATGCCACTTGCATGCACTTATCCAAGATGAATGAGAAGAGAACTGGAAAATAGGAACCAAACTTCCTGATTCGCCAATAAAACAAATAAAGAAACAAGGTGTTACTAAAAAAAAGGAGAAGAGCAGTTAAATTAATCATCACTACAAAGGAGTTCCAGGCACAAGTCTTACCAGGTTTACGAGGGTCCCATATCCTTAAAACCGGGTCAGATCCACCAGCTGCTACAAGTGAAGAGCCCTCACCACCAACATCAATACAATTTAATGCTTTCCCACAAACCTACCAATGAAATAGTCACAAAATGTTATACACTAGAAAATATTAATGCAAAAGTTTGCAAGAAATATTTATTTTGGACAACTGGACATACAAGAAATATATGAAATGACTAACCATGGTCCATGTCTCTTTGCCAGATGGAACATCCCATTGTCTGATCGAATGATCCCATGAGGCAGAGTACAAAACATCAGGATCTGGCCAGGTAACAGCAGATGCACACTGTGTGTGGCCCATGAGTGTTGATGTCGCAGCTCCCTATTAACGTTGAAGATACAATACAGCAATATATGAGAGAACCAGTCATATCAAATATTTATGATATAGCCGTCAAATGAGCATCACATATTGATTGCTTTGTTAGAACCTGAATTACTTTGTATTTGCAGACAGAACTGGTTTCTTACTAATACTTGGCATATTTGAAATACAACAACAACAACAACAACAACAACAAAGCCTTTTGTCCCAAACAAGTTGGGGTAGGCTAGAAATGAAGCCCATATCGGGTTTCATCTCCATAAGATTAGCCTCCTTTCCGTACTTGGCATATTTGAAATACTGATTAATAATTCTCCCACCTCAGCTATTATGGAAGAGGTACATTCTACTACTGATAAGTAAACCAAGATTATTGTCAGCTCTTTTCCTTTATGTTTTAAACGCGAAACTGAACTATCAAAGTCAAGCAACTACGGAAAATTCATTGAACTTAAGAGACTGTTTTGAGTTAATATGAAAAGTTTGGTGACAGTTTAATCGATTTTCCAAAATCTGAATTTTTAAAGGATGACTGTATTGTTGCAAAAACACAAGTGCTTGTGTCAATTGCCAATGTGAGAGTTGTCTGATGTCATCTTTAAGGGTAAGTACTGGACTGAGATTCTGAGTACCCAAATCTTGAGATGTTCATCAAATGTAATGCCTATATTTACCTCCAACTGAGCATCTTCAAATTCCGTTGTCATAGAGTTAACCTTCCTCTTTTTCAAAGAGATAGTATTACCATCCCCATCTTCATCTGATCCCTTCACGTCCCACAATTTGATTGAGCAATCCCATGATCCGGAACATATCTACAGCAGCATACCGAAATTGTGAGTTACACTTGAAATTGCGGTATAAATACAAGAGATGACAGAATGGTTTTATTAATTACCATCTCTTTAGAAGGGTTGACAGCAACACTTTGTACAGCCGAGGTGTGTCCCTGGAAAATCTTGTATGCTCCAAGCCTAATAGGTTTGTCTCTACTTTTGGCTGTCTCGCACTTAAATAATACATAGTTGTTAGTAATGTTCTTACAAACACTCAAAACAGATCATTATCAAAATTTGTTTACCTTCCAGAGTTTTAACAATCTATCTTTCGCGCCAGTGACTACATGGAAATTCTGCTCAGTTCCAACTCCTAAAAGGAAAAAGGAAAAAGCAACTCTCCTATGTAAATGTTGAATTGTCAATGTTTTAAATTTAAATTACATGCAAATAAATTGTTGAGGTACAATTTCAAGTTTCAGCAAACCTCCAATATAGATAAACTTTGCAGATGTTATGGCACCATTATGCCCTCCTAAAATGTGTGTGCATTCTGAAAACTCCCCGCCTTTCCATATCCTAATAAAGAACAAAGGAGCTATAGTTGCTATGATATCTACACTTAAATCAGGTAAGGTATCCACACTAATTAATTAGCAATAGTTTAAAATAAACCTACCTTGCAACACCATCATGGGATCCCGTTAATATGAAACTGCCAACAAAAGAATACAGAACTGTCATTAATACACAAGTGAAGCATTTCATATATTGAAGTCTTGTGCACCAAAAAGGTACTTCACTGGTCGAGTGATCTTGTACCAACAGGAAACAATGCTTCTGAGAGTTAGCAGGCATGCAAAATTGGCCATTCTTCCAAAATTTACATCTTTTATAAGGTTGATCATTATTTCCTTCGAAGCTAACTTCTCCAAAATAAACAACCAAATTATTATAATGAAATCATCCAGTACAAACAAGGATAATATATTAAGTGTTACCTTGAATTGGAACCATCAACTGCACTAACCCAATCATCATGAGGACAAGGATTTTCCTGCTTCCTAGGAACCACCGCTTTCACGTACTCTATCTCAAGGGTTTTCTCCTGCAATCCTCGAAAACGAAAAAAAAAGTAGCATGTCACACCATTGAGGATTACAAACTCGTTGCTGCATCTAGCAACAATGGAAGAGAAATAGAATTGCGAGAAACTAATTGTGAAACTCACGGCAGAGATCCCTGTGGTAATCAAAAACTGGTCAAGTGGCATCCTAATGAGCTCTCTATCAATGAGGAAATCAAAAGGCTGGTTTTCATGCTCTGGATCAGCTAAAAATGTATAAAAGAATAAAGAAATCATCAAAAAGAGCTGTTTTATTAAAACTATATAAAATTTATTCAACTCTTGTAACTCAAAAATGCAAAGAGTCCCAACCAAAGTCAAATTTCAAATGATGCTAGCAATATAAATACTGTTGACTGTGTCCCAGTACAGTGGCTGGCGGAAGGTTACATCAGGCATTCTGGTTTGATATTTTTCAATTTTTTGCTCTGGACATGGCCAGTAGAATAGCCAAATGAATCAATGCAGAATCACCATTACCATGCATTGCTGATCAAATATAAGGTCACATCATTTCCTTTCAAACCAATCCACCTTATTGGTTCAATTAAGCCATGTCTCTTCTTCATTAAGATTTCAATTAATAATTTAGGAATGCCTATCCAACTAGTGAGAGCTTTACTTGCAAGAAAATGAGAAGAAGTTCCAAACAGGATGTATAATTGAAGAATCAAATATACAACTAGCTGAAAACTGGATTTCAATAACAGATAAAGGAGAAGAAAAGTGCGATCAATAATCAAAGAGAGGAGGAGGGAGTCGTCGTGCCATACAGCTTTTCAAAAGAAGGTCAACGATCTCAGAAAGGCCTAAACGGGTGAGGTTCGAGGGGACGGCCATAGATGAAGGTGGGACCCGCAGAGGCGGCTGCAGCCTCGTCACAAACCGGACTTGTACCTGCCTAGACCCATCCGACCCGCTTCCGGTGGGTTCCATATCCTCTCTCTCTCTCTCTCCGGTTGGCTTGGGAAGAGGTGAAGCTCAGTGGTGGGCTGGTGGCGGGTAGAGGTGAAGCGACGGAGGTCGGAACGGAGAAATGGGATTTGTGTTGGGCCGAAATTTTGGAATTTTTAAAATATTAATAAAAATTGGAGTTTTTGACTTCAAACTTCTATTTCATCTCTCGAATCAATACAGAGCATGAGATTTTTTTTTTTTTTTATCACACGTTTAATTTTAGACTTTCAATTTATGTATACTTTGATATGCCGCTCGCGTACAAAAAAAGAAAAAATTAATTATCTCTCGCCTCCTTCTTATTTGAAGAATTTTATAAACTATCATTCATTCCAAAAACATCAAACAAAATCCCTCTTCAAAATATCTCTCGGCTGCTTCCTATTTGGCTATATTGACTCAATTTGTCTTCAGAAGTTTTGCGTCAAAATGATCAATGTAGCTATATATATTTTTTTAAATGACTATGATTAGAACATATTTACCATTGGACAGAAAAAAAGAAAAAAATTGATAATAATAAAATCGATAATAATAAAATATTTACCATTGGACAGAAAAAAGAAAGTCTTACGAAATTTCAAATTTGGATAACATATTTCTCGATTTTCAAAAGTTTGAGGTTATGCAAAACAAAACCAAATATGATCATGTGATTGATTATGTTTTACTGAATTATTCCAAATTAAAATATTAGTCACTCATTAATTTTTAAACTATATTATGAGATAATGAGGTTATGTAACATAAATCCATCATATATCATTATCCTTACTACTAATAAAAGGGAGATTAGAGTTTTAATAGATAAGGTAAGTAATGCATATTAATTAACACTTTCTCTGCTAACTATTTTTTAGAGAAAACTTGTCATATTTTCATCTGCTACATGATTAACACTTTCATTAGTGTTGACACATTAAATATGCAAGATTAATTCTTTTTTTTCCTTTTTTTTTTATCAAAATGATGCATTGTTGGTGGGCAATTAATAGGTGAAAATGCCACATGTCGATAAACACAAATAAATTTAACTTGTTTAAAATGAGAATATCTAATATATGTTATAAAGAAAGATAATAATTTTTGAAGTACTTACAATGCAATACGTGAAGAAATGCACATTATTATCTTGACATACATGAGTTCACCAGCCATAATTTTTTTGTCTTAGTTAGAAGTTAGAACTAATTAAAAGATAATAATGCACATAGTAATATGATGATTGTATCTTTAGTCATTAAGTCATAACAATTGATAAACTTAAACTCAAACCTCAATTTTGCAATATTATTTTATTTTATTTTATTTTTTGTTATGTATTGCTTGAATATGTGGGAGAATGTTATTAATTTAATCTTAAAACAGATCTTTTTATTTAAGTGTTTTATTCTAATATAACATGTGTATTTTAATTTGCAGCTATACGTTTCATACATAATATAAACTCATGTCCATTTGTACTCATAAATACTTACATAGTGTGTTAAATATAATATTTATTGGTGTCTAATATTATACATGAAAATTTAATCAGAGTGAATGCTCCCAGGCCCAAGTAGTATTAATTAATTTGAAAATATTTTGTAACTTCTATTTTATATAATTATATATCCGTTGTAACTTCTATTTTGTAACTTCTAATTAGTAAGCAATTTGCAGGTGTTAACCTGTTTGGGATATTCATTTTCTTGTAATATTTCTCTTGTTTAATCTCACTCTCCACATTCAATATGAATCTCTCGCATTGTAAGCAATTTATTTATTCTTCAATACTAATATTCTTCTATAATTACATACTTATTTCTACAAAAAATTTAACTCCCACAACAACGTTTGTGTCACTTACTAGTGAAAAAAAGATGTTGTGAATCATCTGCATATGCATTTCTAAAATTTTCTTTTCTAATCCTATTTACGATTTTTCGAATCGAAATTTAAAAATAATTAGGTAAGATTTAAATTTATGATTCGGATATAATTTGAAAAAAAAATTTATGACATAATATCAATAACAAATAGAAATAATGGATACTCTTAAGAAAAAATATAATGTGTTTGTTTTTGTTATAATGGGGTCTAAGATCAAGTGTCAGTGCAGAAACGTTTTAACAATTATAATTTCAAATTTTTGGACCTTAATCACCTAGCTAAAATCACAATCAAGCAAATACTAATAATAATTGAGCAAATCAATCAATAAAGTACAAAGATAGTAAAATGAGAGAGTAAATAGCAAGAGAGATCAAGAGAACACAAGAACACGCTATGTAACGTGATTCATCCTACAAACAAACTAGTCTTATATATAATTGAGAAAAAGTTCTAAATATGATGTATAATTGAAGAATTAAATGTAGAACTAACTGAAAACTGTATTTCAATAACAGATAAAGGAGAAGAAAAGTGTGATCAATAATCAAAGACGAGGAGTCGTAGTGCCTTACAAGTTTCCAAAAGTAGGTTAACGATCTCAGAAAGGCCTAAACGGGTGAGGTCGAGAGGACGACCATAGATAAGGGTGGGACTCGCAAAGACAGTTGCAGCCTAGTCACAAACCAAACTTGTACCTGCCTAGACGCATCCAACCTGCTTCCGGTGGGTTCCATATCATCTCTCTCTGGTTGGCTTGGGAGGAGGTGAAGCTCAGTGGTGGCGGGTCGAGGTGAAAGAGGTTTAAGATTGGACTAGGTTTTTGTGAAGAAATGGGATTTGTGTTGGGCCAAAATTTTGGAATTTTTAAATGAGAAAAAGATGTTGTGAATCGTCTGCATTTTATGCATATGCATTTCTAAAAAATTCTTTTCTAATCTTGTTTGCGTGATCGATTCTTTGTGTGTTATTATCAATGCAAGTTTTAAACCAAAAATACCGATTTAAAATGTTGCAAGTATACAACCTAGTCGATGCGGTACTTGAGGTATTGATCCCATAAGGACAACGATGATCTTCTAAATTAAACTCTAGTTTTAAATCTAAGGACTAAAAGGTTGATTTGGTTGTTGTAAATTCGATGATAAAAGGCAATAAAAGTTGATCTTACTCAAGAAAACAAGGTTCTAGGGCTTAGAGTTTCTCAATCCACTTGTTTGGTTAGTACATGATAACTTGTTCTCAATTGACAATGTTATGAACATAAACAAAAATAATAATACTAAGTAAGAGGTTAGCTTCTTAACATTATACCTAGATAAATTTGGGGTTGTATCCGCATATAACACCAAATTGGTTTAGGTTTTAGAGCACAAGTCGAATTAAGGCTTACAATCATATCTGTATAGCAATTACGCATTAACAAAAATTAGCAAGTCCTAAATTCATCTAAGACACTAATCTTCCCCCTCGAACTTGATTAGTTCTTAGAACTTCTTTTTTATCTAAGGTATAGTTCTCAATTATTCAATCTTGACTAAACCATGAAATAGAAATCCAATCAAAGAAGCAATAACAAGCAATTGAGTCTAAGAAAGTATTATATTAATACACAAATTTCATGATATGCTCCCCGTCCTAGAGAGGTGATTAGCCCCTCATGGTGAGAGAGAGAGTACAAGAGAAAAACAAAGCGAATACTGTCAGAATTGAGACGTCAATTCTGATAAATAAAATTTGAACTACATGTTATATGATTACTATATGTCACATACTATCACCTGATATTACGAGGAGTAATATATGGATATGCCAGATAATATGATTGATTGATATACAATGGCATTATACGTAATTCACTAAGATTTTGGGCACAAATGCATATAGAATTAAAGTAAAGTAATTATAATTATTGATTGACCGATTATGATTAATTAACTATGTATTGGTGATAATGTAAATGTCAGAATTATTGTTTGGACCTAATCAATTGATTTGAGTCAAGATACCAAACAAAACATACTCAACATAATTTAATATATATATAAATCATTTGGTCGTTTTTCCAAATTAATTTATATAAAAGGATATAAAAAAGATTCGGCCGAATATTAAGATTAATATAATTTTTTGTCGTTTGTATAAATAAGTTTTATACAAATTTTTGACGTTTTTAAGCCGCCAAATCCATTTTTTATATATTTAATGATTTTGTTGAGATATTATTTTATGTCTTACTTTGTAACAACACCAAATTTTGAGCACATGTCGTACTACAGTAAATATGATAATTTGGAAAAGAATTAGAGCTAATATAATTTCATAGATTCTATGAATATTTGATAATTAATTTTGTATATCTCCAAGATACATTATCACCATCATAAATAGCGCTGGGTCACCAAGCACTCCCGATTATCGACAAAGGCACATATAATGTGCATAGCCTCCATTTTCTTTCTCCATTAAAGAAATTACTTCTTGGTTCATTCGTGACCTTGAAGAACAGATGGGCACCAGGATATGTTTGGAAGGGCTTGCTAGCACACCTTCCGAGTTTCCGCACCTCCATCGTCAAGGGCTCCGTTGTAGGAGCAAGTGTACAAGAGAGACCGTAGGGGTGGAAGGTAAGTATCGTTTTCGCATTTTAGTATAATCTTATTTCTTGCGCGGAGTTCTTGTAATTTGAATTGCAATTGCTAGTTAATTTAGGAATTCGATATTTGATACTCGATCCTAAATTGAAATTGCACCAACAAGTGGTATCAGAGCCACCTTCGTGTTAAGTTCTAAGATTTTTGGTAAATTTTTGAAATTAGTGAATTTGACCAATTTAATTGTTAATTAAATTCAAATATGCGTAGATTTAATATTTGAAAATAGTGATTTGTACTGTACAATTTGATTTGTACTAGAGATTACATTGCGCCGTACTGTCGCTTCTTATTTTTTAAGAAGAAACTTTTGTATTAGAAAAATAAACAGTACAATTATACTAACTTCAATATTTTTGTTTAATAACATTATTTCATCAGAATTAGATATATAATAACAAATATCATACATTTCTCAAGTTCTTTTGAAATCATGATGAGTTATATGAAATGAGGCAGGTGTGAACATTAACAACGTGAAATTAATGTTATTAATGATTTATATTAAAATTAATGACGTGTCTCATTAATGATGTGTCGCGTGTCTGATAACTTGGACACACGTACAATGCAAGTTGAATAGCAAAATGAAGTGTTGGAGTGTCAGAAAATTAGACACGCCGACACTTAGCAAACGTTATATATAATAATATTGATAAGCTCACGTACATAACTGTTAAGAAAATAAGCTTATTAAGAAATTATTTACATAATTTCTTTTAACGTGGATGTAAAGGCTTATTTCTTCTGTGAATGATTTATATTTCCATAATTTTGTGCGCACATTAAATTTAAGAAAGTGCCTTGACGATGAAATATATTATGGATATTGTCATGGTCTTGTACTAGTATCTGTGCACATTTTAATAGAATTTTTGGTCCATACTGGATGGATTTTATTTCATCAGGTTTTTTTTTTTTTTTGATTAAAGCATAACCAATGCAAGGTGCCGGTCTCTAAAAATTTAGAGACAAAACAAAGTTCAAATATTTACAAAAGCTCCTCTATGCTTGGCTAAAAAAAACAAAACAAACAAAAAATAAAAATTACAGAAAACCATCATTTATCCTGAACGAAATTTTATTCTAATTTCATTATAATCTCTATCCAATTCTTCTGGTTCCGTACTATTGTTGTGTAAGCTGCTGATGTGTATTAAAAATCTCTCCTTGCTGCATTGTCATTTCCTTCCGGAAAACATTTATTCTCGTCATATTTCCCACTTTGTTATACTTCCTTCAGAACTTTGCAAACCGCATACACCAAGAGTTCATGTTTGCTACCATATACTTTACAGGAAAATGTTCTGGAGATACCGAATTTGATACGCAATTGATACGAAATGGACGTTTCCAGTCAATGGACGCCTCCAGTAATTTTTTTCACCTTGACAACTGGACAGTTCCATTTTCTTTCCTATTTGAAACTGTTTCATCGCGTCATTGTTCCGATTGATTCATAGTTCCGATCTCTTCTTCTCTGGAAAGCATGTTATATTTGTTATATTTGTTATGCATGTTATTTCTGTTGTTATGCATGTTATTTCTGTTGTTATGCATATTAATTGAAAACGCCAGCATACAAAATATAATTTTCAGGCATGTTATTCTAATTGTCAAGCATGTTTGTTGATTTACTATGCATACTTATTTGGTTATGCATGTTAATTTAAACGCTAGCATACAAAATATGATTGTCAGACATGTTATTCTAGTTGTCATGCATGTTGATTGATTTTACTATGCATATTTAATTTAGTGATGCATGTTAATTGAAAACGCCAGCATACAAAATATGGTTTTCGGACATGTTATTCTAGTTGTCATGCATGTTTGTTGATTTACTATGCATACTTATTTGGTTATGCATGTTAATTGAAAACGTCAGCATACAAAATATGGTTGTCAGGCATGTTATTCTAGTTGTCATGCATGTTGATTGATTTTACTATGCATACTTAATTTGGTTATGCATGTTAATTGAAAACGCCAGCATACAAAATATGGTTGTCAGACATGTTATTCTAGTTGTCATGCATGTTGATTGATTTTACTATGCATACTTAATTTGGTTATGCATGTTAATTGGAAATGTCAGCATACAAAATATGATTGTCAGGCATGTTATTCTAGTTGTCATGCATGTTGATTGATTTTACTATGCATACTTATTTTTTTGTTATAAGTCGTTATGCATGTTATTCTAGTGTCGTGCATGTTATTCTAGTTGTTATGCTTGTTATTTGATTTATTATGCATACTTACTTATTCTAGTTGTTATGCATGTTAAACTTTATTTTTCTGTTGTTATGCTTGTTAGTTAATTTATTATGCATACTTATTTGGTTGTTATGCATGTTATTATAGTTGTTATAGTAGTTTTTCTAATGTATTTTAGCTTAAACTTAATTTTTGTTGTTATTCATGTTAATTGAAAAACACATGCATACTTATTTAGTTGTTGTTATGCATGTTATTTCTGTTGTTATGCATGTTATTTCTGTTGTTATGCATGCTATATTTGTTATTATGCAAGTTATTTCTGGTATTATGGATGTTATTCTAGTTTTTGTGCAGCTTAAATTTAATTTTGTTCTTTTATGCATGTTAGTCAATTTAATATGCATGCTTGTTGTAATAGCATGCATAACAACTGAGAAAAAATTAATATGCATAACAACTGGAAAAATATGAATATGCACCAAAAAATTAATATGCATTATAAATAAATTAATATGCATTACAAATTTGCATATATACGAAATGAAAATCTATCATATATTAACATGCATTACAAATTATAAATAAATTAATATGCATTACAAATAAATTAATATGCATTACAAATTCGCATATATATGAAATGAAAATCTATCATATATTAACATGCATTACAAATCGTAACTCAAATCAATTAACATGCATTACAAATTATAAATAAATTAATATGCATTACAAATAAATTAATATGCATTACAAATCGTAACTAAAAACAATTAACATGCATTACAAATTATAAATAAATTAATATGCATTACAAATTAACTGGAGAGAACAGTTTGTAAAAAATGGAGATGATATTAGAACGAAATGGACGAGCGTATCAATTGCGTATCAAATTGTGTATCATTGTATCAGCTCCCTACTTTATAATACATGGTGACTTAGTCTAAACAAAATTTTTATTACCTTCCCTCATTATTCCTATGTTTCATTTACCCAATTAGGAAGTAAACTCACTGTATCTTTGATGCAGAAATTCTAAAACCAGATTGTAGTTAAGCCTTTAACTTATAAATTAAATAATACTATAATTAGTTATGAAATTTGATTATTATCTATAATTAATATTCAAAGCTAATAAAAAAGAAGATAAAATGCTAAATTTTAAAAGATATTTCACTTAAGAATAAATATAGTATGAAAAATATTTAGTAATTTTCTAAAGATTTTAGTAAAGACTAAATATGGTTAAAATTTATATCCAGTAAAATATATATATTGTATTTTTATTAACAATAGAAAAATTGGTTAACTCTAATTTAAAGTCCTATTAGTTGATAAAACTATATATATATTAAGGACGAGTAGTTTTCTTTTAGGATACGTTCTAATATAGACTTTTACATGATTTTAATCTACTTAAAAACAATTAGGATTACATACCTCATCTTGTTAAACTATATTGTTCGCTTCCGAACACTATCGCTAATGTTGCGAGCAAGATAGCCCATGAAAGATTAAAATGACGGTATTAACAATAGATTGTTAATCTCTCCCTTCTGAGGATTAATACATTAAGTAGTTGTTAATACACATAAAGTAAGGTGCATAAAGAAAAGTAATGAGAAATTATGTGCTAGTAATGTCTAGAAAAGCATTTGAGGCTTGGTACTTAAGTAGTTTGCTTGTGACTCACCTCCCTCATTTGACTGGCCTGGTCATTAGTACGTAGGTATGTCAATTTGACTCTTTGGCAGAGCGACAAAATGGCTCGTTTTGTACTTGTGCATAACACAAAATGCTTAAGAGTATTGACCGCTCCCTTCGGAGACTCATGCTGGATAGTATTGTTGATTAAAATGAAATTAATGGAGACATTTTAGAGTTCTTTTGTCAAGGCTTTGAATAGACTATAAGATTGTTATGAAGGATTAATCATGATGGTTAATTACATGATTAAACACATTTTTAAATAAGGCTTCAAGTTATCATTTATCTTGCATGACAAATGTGATAATCTTTAAGTTTCATTTAATCATTAATAGATCTAAAGAAAGATAATGATCATCATAGGAGATTACCATGACAGTTGATTGTTAAGCGTAAGACGTGTAATAAGTGTGGTGATGAATATAGTTTAATATGATAAGTTACCTGACCCAATGAAAGAATAACTATGATCATTTATCGTCAATACTTATGTGCTATTACATGATATATGAAGTAATTGATATCATCGAAAGATGGTTCATTATAGGAATCACATATCTTGTTAGATAATATGAATAAAGCCTTAATTGAAAATGATGTGAAGTTTATTCTTCTTTTGTTAGCTAAATTGAAAAGAATATTGCTTGAAGCTGAATGGATAAAGAAAATGATGTTTGATCATGAAATTTTTTCAAGTAAAGAAATACACTTTTATTCATAATGAAATAAAGTGAGAAGTAATTGAAAAATATATGATCATATCATTAAAATTCTGAATTCAAAAAATCAAAAGATCAAATGGCAGCATTAAAGAGAATGTCAAGATTGCCAAAAGTAATATTTATATAAACTTGTTTTGATTAAGAATAACAAGATATATTATATATATTCTTAACAAATCTCGTTTGTATAAAACAAGAAAGCAAGATGACCTGATTACTGAAATAACAAGTACGCTGCATAAAAGTTTAAAGGTTGGTTTGACAATTAAAGAGTTAATTTTTATGCATTATAATTGCAAAATACAGTACGTTATTTTAAGCTTAAAGTTTGTTTTAGAAAATTGAAACATTTGAATCTATGTGATGTAGAAGGTTAAAGATATCATCCTTTAAGAAAATTAAAAGTTCAAAATTTTGAATTGTGTAGGCTTAAAAGTTTTTTTAGAATACATGATATTTAAGTAAAGATGAAACATGTACATATATCACAATTACATTTCTGTTTTTGCAAGACAACTCTAAACCTTTCATGAAACCGCCATGAAAAACTTAGAATACCATTCTAAGTGCTTCGTACCTCATTACTTCATTTACAAGTGGTAACCATTTAAGAAAACAACACAAAGCATCTTATCCTGCTACGAGAAGTGTTTCTGATCCGAGTACTTCATTTGTGGGTTGTAATCTTTCAAGAAAACTCCAAACCTTTCAGGAAATCAGCACGAAGAAGCGTAGAATATCACTATTATTGCTTCATGTCTGATTACTTCATTTATGGGTGGTAAACATTCAAGAAAACACCACAAAGCATCTTATCCAGCTACGATAAGTGTTTCTGATCCGGATAATTCATTTATGAGTGGTAATCACTCCAAAAAACACCATGAAGCATCTTATCCTACTATGAGAAGTGTTTCTGATTGATCACTTCATTTATGAGTGGTAACCTTCCAAGAAAACTCTAAACCTTTAATGAAACCACCACGAAGAAGTCTATAATACCATTCTAAGTGCTTCCTATCTAATTACTTCATTTATGGGTGATAAACATTCAAGAGAACACCACAAAACATCTTATCCTGCTACAAAAAGTGTTTCTGATCAAGTACTTCATTTATGGGTGATAACCTTTCAAGAGAACACCAAACCTTTCAGGAAACCAGCACGAAGAAGCATATAATACCATTCTAAGTGCTTCATATCGGATTACTTTATTTATAGGTGGTAAACATTCATGAAAACACCACAAAGCATCTTATCCTGCTATGAGAAGTGTTTCTGATACGAGTACTTGATTTGTGGGTGGTAATCTTTCATGAAAATTCCAAACCTTTCAGAAAAGCACCACGAAGAAGCGCATAATACCATTCTCTGTGCTTCATGTCTGACTACTTCATTTATGAGTGGTAAACATTCAAGAAAACATCACAAAACATCTTATCCTGATACCAGAAGTGTTTCTGATCCGAGTACTTCATTTATGGGTGGTAACAATTCAAGAAAACACTGCAAAACATCTTATCCGACTACGAGAAGTGCTTTATATTTATTACTTCATTTATGAGTGGTAATCTTCCAGGAAAACTCTAAATCGTTCAAGAAACTACAACAAAAAATCATACAATACCACTATAAGTACTTCATATCTGATTACTTCAATTATGGATGGTAAACATTCAAGAAAACACCACAAAATATATTCCTACTATGAGAAGTGTTTCTGATCCGAGTACTTCATTTATGGGATGTAACCTTTCAAGAAAAGTTCAAACCTTTCAGGAAACCAGCACGAAGAAACGTAGAATTCCACCCTAAGTACTTCATGTCTGATTACTTCATTTATGGGTGGTAACCATTCAAGAAAACACCACAAAGCATCTTATCCTGCTGCGAGAAGTGTTTCTGATTCGGGCACTTCATTTATCGGTGGTAACCATTCTAAAAAACACCACAAAACATCTTACACCACTACGAGAAGTGTTTCTGATTGATTACTTCATTTATGAGTTGTAACCTTCCAAGAAAACTCTAAACCTTTCATGAAACCACCACGGAGAAGCATAAAATACCATTCTAAGTGCTTCATATTTGATTGCTTCATTTATGTGTGGTAAACGTTCAAGAAAACACCACAAAATTTATCCTACTTCGAGAAGTGTTTCAGATATGATTACTTCATTTATGAGTGGTAACCTTCCAAGAAAACTCTAAATCTTTCATGAAACCACCACAAAGAAACATAGAATACCACTCTAAGCGCTTCATGTCTGATTACTTCATTTATGGGTGGTAAACATTGAAGAAAACACAACAACGCATCTTATCCTGCTACGAGTAGTGTTTCTGACCCGAGTACTTTATTTATGGGTGGTAACCATTCAAGAAAACACCAAAAAGCATATTATCCTACTACGAGAAGTGTTTATGATATGATTACTTCATTTATGAGTGGTAACCTTCCATGAAAACTCTAAATCTTTCATGAGTTAACAACAAAGAAGCATAGAGTATCACTCTAAGTGCTTCATCTTTGATTACTTCATTAATGAGAGATAAACATTCAAGAAACCACCACAATGCATCTTATCTTACTATAAGAAGTGTTTCTGATCCGGGTACTTCATTTATGGGTGGCAACCATTCAAGAAAACACCACAAATCATCTTATTCTACTACGAGACGTGTTTCTGATTGATTACTTCATTTATGAGTGGTAACCTTCTAAGAAAACTCTAAACTTTTCATGAAACCACCAGAAGAAGCATAGAATACCAAAGTGCTTCATATCGGATTACTTCATTTATGGGTGGTAAACTTTCAAGAAAACACCACCAAACATTGTATCTTGCTACAAGAAGTGTTTCTGATGCGAGTACTTTATTTATGGGTGGTAACCTTTCAAGAAAACTCCAAACCTTTTAGGAAACCAACACGAAGAAGCGTAGAATACCATTCTGAGTGCTTCATGTCTGATTACTTTATTTATGGGTGGTAACCATTCAAGAAAATACCACAAAGCATCTTATCTAGCTACGAGAAGTATTTGTGATTCGGGTACTTCATTTATGGGTGGTAACCGTTCTAAAAAACACCACCAAGCAACTAACCCAACTACGAGAAGTGTTTCTGATTGATTTTTTCATTTATGGGTGGTAAACATTCAAGAAAACACCACAAAGCATCTTACCCTACCATTCTAACTGCTTCATATGTGATTACTTCATTTATGGGAGGTAAACATTCAAGAAAACAACACAAATCTTCTTATCATGTTACGAGAAGTGTTTCTGTTCCGAGTACTTCATTTATGGGCGATAACTTTTCAAGAATACTCCAAACCTTTCAGGAAACCACCACGAAGAAGCGTAGAATACCACTCTTAGTGCTTCATGTATGATTACGTCATTTATGAATCGTAAACATTCAAGAAAATACCTTAAAGCATCTTATCCTGTTACGAGAAGTGTTTCTGTTATGAGTACTTAATTCATGGGTGTTAACCTTTCATGAAACCACCACAAAGCATCTTACCCTACTACGAGAAGTGTTTCTGATTGATTACTTCATTTATGGGTGTTAACCTTTCATGAAACCACCACGAAGAAGCATAGAATACAATTCTAAGTGCTTTATATATGATTACTTCATTTATGGGTGGTAAACATTCAAGAAAACACCAAAAAAACATTCCATCCTGCAATGAGAAGTGTTTCTGATCCGAGTACTTCATTTATTGGTGGTAACCATTCAAGAAAACACCACAAAGCATCTTATTCTACTACGAGAAGTGTTTCAGATATGATTACTTCATTTATGAGTGGTAACATTCCAAGAAAACTCTACCTTTCATGAAACCACCACAAAGAAGAAAAGAATACCACTCTAAGTGTTTCATTCTGATTACTTCATTTATGGGTGGTAAACATTCAAGAAAACACTACAAAGCATCTTATCCTGCTACGAGAAGTGTTTTTGATCCGAGTACTTCATTTGTGGGTGGTAATCTTTCAAGAAAACTCCAAATCTTTTAGGAAACCACCACGAAGAAGCGTATAATACCACTCTCGATGCTTCAAGTCTGATTACTTCATTTATGAGTGATAATCAATCAAGAAACCACCCCAAAGCATCTTATCATGCAACGAGAAGTGTTTCTGATCCGGGAAATTCATTTATGGGTGACAACCATTCAAGAAAACACCACAAATCATCTTATCCTATTACGAGAAGTGTTTCTAATTGATTGCTTCATTTTTTAGTGGTAACTTCCAAGAAATCTCTAAACCTTCAATGAAACCACCACGAAGAAACATAGAATATCATTTTAAATGTTTCATATCAGATTACTTAATTTATGGGTGGTAACCATTCAAGAAAACTCCACAAAGCATCTTATACTACTTTGAGAAGTGTTTCTGATCTGATTACTTCATTTATGAGTTGTAACCATCCAAGAAAACTCTTAACCTTTCATGCAACCACCACGAAGAAGCATATAATACAATTATAAGTGCTTCATATCTTATTACTTCATTTATGGATGGTAAACATTCAAGAAAACAACACAAAGCATCTTACCCTGCTACGCGCACGAGTGGTATTTCAAGAAAACTCCAAACCATGAGTGGTAACCTTTCAAGAAAACTCCAAACTTGATCTGAGTACTCCACTCATGAGTGGTAACCTTTCAAGAGAACTCAAAACCATTCATGAAACCACCAAAAATAAGTGTAGAATACCACTCTAAGCACTTCATGTCTGATTACTTCATTTATGGGTGACAAACATTCAAGAAAATGCCAAAAAACACTTTATCCTGCAACGAGAAGTGTTTCTGATTCTAGTACTTCATTTATTGGTGGTAACCATTCAAGAAAATACTACAAAGCATCTTATCCAACTACGAGAAGTGTTTCTGATATGATTACTTCATTTATGAGTGGTAACCTTTCAATAGAACTCCAAACCATTCATGAAACCACCACAACGAAGCCTAGAATATCATTCTAAGTGCTTCATATCTGATTACTTCATTTATAGGTGGTAAACATTCAAGAAAACACCAAAACATCTTATTCTGCTACAAGAAGTGTTTCTGGTCCGAGTACTTCATTTAGGGGTGGTAACCATTCAACAAAACACCACAAAGCATCTTATACTACTACGAGAAGTGTTTCTGATATAATTACTTCATTTATGAGTTGTAACCTTCAAAGAAAACTCTGAACCTTTCATGCAACCACCACGAAGAAGCATATAATACAATTCTAAGTGCTTCATATCTGATTACTTCATTTGTGGGTGGTAAACATTCAAGAAAACACAACAAATCATCTGATCCAGCTACGAGAAGTGTTTCTGCTCCGAGTACATCATTTATGGGTGGTAACCATTCAAGAAAACACCACAAAGCATCTTATCCTGCTACGATAAGTGTTTCTGATCCAGATACTTCATTTATGGGTGGTAACCATTCAAGAAAACACCACAAAGCATCTTATCCTGCTACGATAAGTGTTTCTGATCCAGATACTTCATTTATGGGTGGTGACTGTTCTAAAAAACACCACAAAGCATCTTACCCTATTACGAGATGTGTTTTTGATTGATTTCTTCATTTATGAGTGGTAACCTTCCAAGAAAACTTTAAACCTTTCATGAAACCACCACGGAGAAGCATAGAATACCATTCTAAGTGCTACATATGTTATTACTTCTGTTATGTGTGGTAAACGTTCAAGAAAACACCACAAACATCTTATCTTGCTACCAAAAGTGTTTCTGATGCGAGTACTTGATTTGTGCGTGGTATCCATTAAAGCACTCGAAATCTTCAGGAAACCACCCCGAAGAAGCGTAGAATACCACCCTTAGTGCTTCATGTCTGATTACTTCATTTATGAGTGGTAAACATTCAAGAAAACACCACAAAGCATATTATCCTCCTACGAGAAGAGTTTCTGATCCGGTACTTCATTTATGGGTTGTAACCGTTCAAGAAAACACCACAAACATCTTATCTTGCTACGAGAAGTGCTTTAGATTGATAACTTCATTTATGAGTGGTAACCTCCAGGAAAACTCTAAACCTTTCATTAAACAACCACAAAGAATCATAGAATACCAATCTAAGTGCTTCATATCTGATTACTTCATTTATGAGTGGTAACATTCAAGAAAACACCAAAACAATCTTATTCTGCTACGAGAAGTGTCTGGTCCGAGTACTTCATTTATGGGTGGTAACCATTCAAGAAAACACTACAAAGCATCTTATCCTACTACGAGAAGTGTTTCTGATATGATTACTCATTTATGAGTGGTAAGCTTCCAAGAAAACTCAAAACCTTTCATGAAACTGCCACAAAAAACATAGAATACCACTCTAAGTGCTTCATGTCTGATTACTTCATTTATGGGTGGTAAACATTCAAGAAAACACCACAAAGCATCTTATCCTGCTACGAGAAGTGTTTTTGATCCGGATACTTTATTTATGGGTGATAATCACTCAAGAAAACATAACAAAGCATCTTATCCTACTACGAGAAGCGTTTCTGATTGATTACTTCATTTATGAGTGGTAACCTTCCAAGAAAACTCTAAACCTTTCATGAAACCACCACAACGAAGCCTAGAGTACCATTCTAAGTGCTTCATATCTGATTACTTCATTTATGGGTGGTAAACATTCAAGAAAACACCAAAACATCTTATTCTGCTACGAGAAGTGTTTTTGGTCCAAGTACTTCATTTAAGGGTGGTAATCATTCAAGAAAACACCACAAAGCATCTTATACTACTACGAGAAGTGCTTCTGATTTGATTACTTCATTTATGAGTTGTAACCTTCAAAGAAAACTCTGAACCTTTCATGCAACCACTACGAAGAAGCATATAATACAATTCCAAGTGCTTCATATCTGATTACTTCATTTATGGGTGGTAAACATTCAAGAAAACAACACAGCATCTTACCCTGTTACGATATGCGTTTCTGATACGAGTACTTCACTTATGGGTGGTAACCGTCCTAAAAAACACCACAAAGTATCTTATCCTACTACGAGAAGTGTTTATGATTGATTATTTCATCTTTGAGTGGTAACCTTCCATGAAAATTCTGAATCATTCATGAGTTCACCACAAAGATGCATAGAATACCACTCTAAGTGCTGCATGTCAGATTACTTCATTTATGGGTGGTAAACATTCAAGAAAACACAACAAAGCATCTTATCCTGCTATGAAAAGTTTTTCTAATCAGAGTACTTCATTTATGGGTGGTAACCAATCAAGAAAACAACACAAAGAATCTTATGCTTCTATGAGAAGTGTTTCTGATCAAATTAATTCATTTATGGGTGATTACCATTCAAGAAAACGTCACAAAGCACTTATACATCTATGAGAAGTGTTTCTAATCAGAGTACTTCATTTATGGGTTGTAACCAATCAAGAAAACAGCACAAAGTATTTATGCATTTATGAGAAGTGTTTCTAATCAAAGTACTTCATTTATGAGTGATAACCATTCAAGAAAATACCGAAAAGCACTTATTCTTCTATGAGAAGTGTTTCTGATCAAAGTACTTCATTTATGGATGATTACCATTCAAAAAAACACCACAAAGCACTTATTCTTCTATGAGAAGTGTTTCTAATCAGAGTACTTCATTTATGGGTGGTAACCAATCAAGAAAACACCACAAAGCACTTATACTTCTATGAGAAGTGATTCTAATCAGAGTCGTTCATTTATGAGTGGTAACAAATCAAGAAAACACCACAAAACACTTATACTTCTATGAGAAATGTTTCTGATCGGAGTACTTCATTTATTTGTAATAACCATTCCAGAAAATACCACAAAGCACTTATACTACTATGAGAAGTATTTCTAATCAGAATACTTCATTTATGGGTGGTAACCAATCAAGAAAACACCACAAAGCATTAATGCATCTATGAGAAGTGTTTCTAATCAGAGTACTTCATTTATGGGTGGTAACCATTAAAGAAAACACCACAAAGCACTTATATTTCTATGAGAAGTGTTCTAATCAGATTACTTCATTTATGGTTGGTCACCAATCAAGAAAATACCACAAAGTAGTTATGCATCTATGAGAAGTGTTTTCGATCAAAGTACTTCATTTATGGATGATAACCATTCAAGAAAACACCACCAAGCACTTATACTTCTATGAGAAGTGCTTCTAATCAGAGTACTTCATTTATGGGTGGTAACGAATCAAGAAAACACAACAAAGCATTTATGCTTCTATGAGAAGTGTTTCTGATCACAGTACTTCATTTATGGATGATAACCATTCAATAAAAAATCACAAAGCACTTATACATCTACGAGAAGTGTTTCTAATCAGAGTACTTCATTTATGTGTGGTAACCAATCAAGAAAACACCACAAAACATTTATGCATCTATGAGAAGTGTTTCAAATCACAGTACTTTATTTATGGGTGATAATCATTCAAGAAAACAACACAAAGCACTTATACTTCTATGAGAAGTGTTTCTAATCAGAGTGCTTTATTTATGGGTGGTAACCAATCAAGAAAACGCCAAAAAACATTTATGCATCTATGAGATGTGTTTCTAATCACAATACATCATTTATGGGTGATAATCATTCAACAAAACACCACAAACCACTCATATTTCTGTGACAAGTGTTTCTGATCAAAGTACTTCATTTATGGGTGATAACCATTCAAGAAAACACCACAAACCACTTATACTTCTATGAGAAGTGTTTCTAATCAGAGTCCTTCATTTATGAGTGGTAACCAATAAAGAAAACACCACAAAACACTTATACTTCTATGAAAAGTTCTTCTAATGAGAGTACTTCATTTATGGGTGGTAACCAATCAAGAAAATACCACAAAGCATTAATGCTTATGTGAGAAGTGTTTCTGATCAAAGTACTTCATTTATGGGTGATTACCATTCACGAAAACACCACAAAGCATTTGTACTAATTTGAGAAGTGTTTCTAATCAGAGTACTTCATTTATGGGTTGTAACCAATCAAGAAAACACCACAAAACATTTATGCATCTATGAGATGTGTTTCTTCTCATCACATTAATCATTTATGGGTGATAATCATTCAACAAAACACCACAAACCACTCATATTTCTGTGAGAAGTGTTTCTGATCAAAGTACTTCATTTATGGGTGATAACCATTCAAGAAAACACCACAAACCACTTATACTTCTATGAGAAGTGTTTCTAATCAGAATACTTCATTTATGGGTGGTAACCAATTAAGAAAACACCACAAAGCATTAATGCATCTATGAGAAGTGTTTCTAATCAGAGTACTTCATTTATTGGTGGTAACCATTAAAGAAAACACCACAAAGCACTTATATTTCTATGAGAAGTGTTTCTAATCAGTGTACTTCATTTATGGATGGAAACCAATGAAGAAAACACCAGAAAGCATTTATGCATCTATGAGAAGTGTTTATAATTAGAGTAATTCATTTATGGGTTGTAACTAATCAAGAAAATACCACAAATCATTTGTACTTCTATGAGAAGTGTTTCTAATCAAAGTAATTCATTTATTGGTGATAACCATTCAAGAAAACAACACAAAACACTTATATTTCTATAAGAAGTGTTTCTAATTAGAGTAATTCATTTATGGGTGGTAACCAATCAAGAAAACACCACAAAGCATTTATGCTTCGATTAGAAGTGTTTCTGATCAAAGTACTTCATTTATGGGTGATTACCATTGAAGAAAACACCACAAAGCAGTTATACTTATTTGAGAAGTGTTTCTTATAAGAGTACTTCATTTATGGGTAGTAACCAATCAAGAACACCCACAAAACATTTATGGATCTATTAGAAGTATTTTCGATCAAAGTACTTCATTTATGGGTGATTACCATTCAAGAAAACACCACAAGGCACTTATACTTCTATGAGAAGTGTTTTTAATCAGAGTCTTTCATTTATGAGTGGTAACCAATCAAGAAAACACCACAAAACAGTTATACTTTTATGAGAAGTGTTTCTGATCAAAGTACTTCATTTATGGGCGATAACCATTAAAGAAAATACCACAAAGCACTTATACTTCTATGAGAAGTGTTCTAATCAGATTACTTCATTTATGGATGGTAACCAATCAATAAAACACCACAAAGCATTTATGCATATATGAGAAGTGTTTCTAATCAAAGTAATTTACGGGTGATAACCATTCAAAAAAACAGAACAACCCACTTATACTTCTATGAGAAGTGTTTCTAATCAGTGTACTTCATTTATGGGTGGAAACCAATCAAGAAAACACCAGAAAGCATTTATGCATCTATGAGAAGTGTTTCTAATCAGAGTACTTCATTTATGGGTGGTAAACAATCAAGAAAACAACAGAAAGCATTTATGCATCCATGATAAGTGTTGAGTACTTCATTTATGTGTGGTAAACAATCAAGAAAACACCACAAAGCACTTATACTTCTATGAGAAGTGATTCTAATCAGATTCGTTCATTTATGAGTGGTAACCAATAAAGGAAACACCGCAAAGCATTTATGCTTCTATGAGAAGTGTTTTTAATCAGAGTACTTCATTTAGGGATGGTAACCAATGAAGAAAACATCACAAAGCATTTATACTTCTTTGAGAAGTGTTTCTGATTAAAGTATTTCATTTATGGATGATAACCATTCAAGAAAACAACACAAAGCACTTATAAATCTACGAGAAGTGTTTCTAATCAAAGTACTTCATTTATGGCTGGTAACCAATCAAGAAAACACCACAAAACATTTATGCATCTAGGAGAAGTGTTTCTAATCACAGTATTTCATTTATGGGTGCTAATCATTCAAGAAAACACCACAAAGCACTTATACTTCTATGAGAAGTGTTTCTAATCAGAGTACTTTATTTATGGGTGGTAACCAATCAAGAAAACACCACAAAACATTTATGCATCTATGAGATGTGTTTTTAATCACATTACATCATTTATGGGTGATAATCATTCAACAAAACACCACAAACCACTCATATTTCTGTGAGAAGTGTTTCTGATCAAAGTACTTCATTTATGGGTGATAACCATTCAAGAAAACACCACAAACCACTTATACTTCTATGAGAAGTGTTTCTAATCAGAGTCCTTCATTTATGAGTGGTAACCAATAAAGAAAACACCACAAAACACTTATACTTCTATGAAAAGTTCTTCTAATGAGAGTACTTCATTTATGGGTGATAACCAATCAAGAAAATACCACAATGCATTAATGCTTATGTGAGAAGTGTTTCTGATCAAAGTACTTCATTTATGGGTGATTACCATTCACGAAAACACCACAAAGCATTTGTACTAATTTGAGAAGTGTTTCTAATCAGAGTACTTCATTTATGGGTTGTAACCAATCAAGAAAACACCACAAAGCATTTATGCATCTATGAGAAGTGTTTTCGATCAAAGTACTTCATTTATGGATGATAACCATTCAAGAAAACACCACCAAGCACTTATACTTCTATGAGAAGTGCTTCTAATTAGAGTACTTCATTTATGGGTTGTAACTAATAAAGAAAACACCACAAAGCAATTATGCTTTTAGGAGAAGTGTTTCTGATCAAAGTACTTCATTTATGGGTGATAACCCTTAAAGAAAACAACACAAGACACTTATACTTCTATGAGAAGTGTTGTAATCAGATTACTTCATTTATGGATGGTAACCAATCAATAAAACACCACAAAGCATTTATGCATCTATGAGAAGTGTTTATAATCAAAGTACTTCATTTACGGGTAATAACCATTCAAAAAAACGCCACAACGCACTTATACTTCTATGAGAAGTTTTTCTGATCAGTATACTTCATTTATGGGTGGAAACCAATCAAGAAAACACAAGAAAGAATTTATGCATCTATGAGAAGTGTTTCTAATCAGTGTACTTCATTTATGGGTGGAAACCAATCAAGAAACCAGAAAGAATTATGCATCTATGAGAAGTGTTTCTAATCAGAGTACTTCATTTATGGGTGGTAAACAATCAAGAAAACAACAGAAAGCATTTATGCATCTATGATAAGTGTTTCTAATCAGAGTACTTCATTTATGGGTGGTAAACAATCAAGAAAACTGCACAAAGCACTTATACTTCTATGAGAAGTGATTCTAATCAGAGTCGTTCATTTATGAGTGGTAACCAATCAAGAAAACACCGCAAAGCATTTATGCTTCTATGAGAAATGTTTCTGATCGGAGTACTTCATTTATTTGTAATAACCATTAAAAAAAAACCACAAATCACTTATAATTCTATGAGAAGTGTTTCTAATCAGAGTACTTCATTTATGGGTGGTAACCAATCAAGAAAACAGCACAAAGCATTTATGCATCTATGAGAAGTGTTTCTAATCAAAATACTTCATTTAAGGATGAGAACCATTCAAGAAAACACCACAAAGCACTTGTACATCTACGAGAAGTGTTTCTAATCAAAGTACTTCATTTATGGGTGGTAACCAATCAACAAAATACCACAAAACATTTACTAATCTATGAGAAGTGTTTCTAATAAAAATAATTTATTGATAGGTGATAACCATTCAAGAAAACACCACAAATTACTTATACTTCTATGAGAAGTGTTTGTATTTAGAGTACTTTATTTATGGTGGTAACCAATTAGAAAAACACCACAAAACATTTTTGCTTCTATGAGAAGTGTTTCCGATTAAAGTACTTCATTTATGGGTGATAACCATTCAAGAAAACACCACAAAGCACTAATACTTCTATGAGAAGTGTTTTTAATCAGAGTACTTCATTTAGGGATGGTAACCAATGAAGAAAACATCACAAAGCATTTATACTTCTTTGAGAAGTGTTTCTGATTAAAGTACTTCATTTATGGATGATAACCATTCAAGAAAACAACACAAAGCACTTATAAATCTACGAGAAGTGTTTCTAATCAGAGTACTTCATTTATCGCTGGTAACCAATCAAGAAAACACCACAAAACATTTATGCATCTACGAGATGTGTTTCTAATCACATTACATCATTTATGGGTGATAATAATTCAACAAAACACCACAAAGCACTCATATTAACATAAGAAGTGTTTCTGATCAAAGTACTTCATTTATGGGTGATAACCATTCAATAAAACACCACAAACCACATATACTTCTATGAGAAGTGTTTCTAATCAGAGTCCTTCATTTATGAGTGGAAACCAATAAAGAAAACACCACAAAACACTTATACTTCTATGAGAAGTTCTTCTAATGACAGTACTACATTTATGGGTGGTAACCAATCAAGAAAATACCACAAAGCATTAATGCTTATGTGAGAAGTGTTTCTGATCAAAGTACTTCATTTATGGGTGATTACCATTCACGAAAACACCACAAAGCATTTGTACTAATTTGAGAAGTGTTTCTAATCAGAGTACTTCATTTATGGGTTGTAACCAATCAAGAAAACACCACAAAGCATTTATGCATCTATGAGAAGTGTTTTCGATCAAAGTACTTCATTTATGGATGATAACCATTCAAGAAAACACCACCAAGCACTTATACTTCTATGAGAAGTGCTTCTAATCAGAGTACTTCATTTATGGGTACAACTAATAAAGAAAACACCACAAAGCATTTATGCTTTTAGGAGAAGTGTTTCTGATCAAAGTACTTCATTTATGGGTGATAACCCTTAAAGAAAACAACACAAGGCACTTATACTTCTATGAGAAGTGTTGTAATCAGATTACTTCATTTATGGATGGTAACCAATCAATAAAACACCACAAAGCATTTATGCATCTATGAGAAGTGTTTATAATCAAAGTACTTCATTTACGGGTGATAACCATTCAAAAAAACACCACAACGCATTTATACTTCTATGAGAAGTGTTTCTGATCAGTATACTTCATTTATGGGTGGAAACCAATCAAGAAAACACCAGAAAGAATTTATGCATCTATGAGAAGTGTTTCTAATCAGAGTACTTCATTTATGGGTGGTAAACAATCAAGAAAACAACAGAAAGCATTTATGCATCTATGATAAGTGTTTATAATCAGAGTACTTCATTTATGGATGGTAAACTATCAAGAAAACACCACAAAGCACTTATACTTCTATGAGAAGTGATTCTAATCAGAGTAGTTCATTTATGAGTGGTAACCAATCAAGAAAACACCGCAAAGCATTTATGCCTCTATGAGAAATGTTTCTGATCGGAGTACTTCATTTATTTGTAATAACCATTCAAGAAAATACCACAAAGCACTTATACTACTATGAGAAGTATTTCTAATCAGAATACTTCATTTGTGAGTGGCAACCAATCAAGAAAACACCACAAAACATTAACGCATCTATGAGAAGTGTTTCTAATAAGAGTACTTCATTTATGGGTGGTAACCATTAAAGAAAACACCACAAAGCACTTATATTTCTATGAGAAGTGTTCTAATCAGATTACTTCATTTATGGATGGTAACCAATCAAAAAAACACCACAAAGCACTTATACTTCTATGAGAAGTGTTTCTGATCAGTGTACTTCATTTATGGGTGGAAACCAATCAAGAAAACACCAGAAAGAATTTGTGCATCTATGAGAAGTGTTTCTAATCAGAGTACTTCATTTATGGGTGGTAAACAATCAAGAAAACACCACAAAGCACTTATACTTCTATGAGAAGTGATTCTAATCAGAGTCGTTCATTTATGAGTGGTACCAATCAAGAAAACACTGCAAAGCATTTATGCTTCTATGAGAAATGTTTCTGATCGGAGTACTTCATTTATTTGTAATAACCATTCAAGAAAATACCACAAAGCACTTACACAACTAAGAGAAGTGTTTCTAATCAGAATACTTCATTTATGGGTGGTAACCAATCAAGAAAACACCACAAAGCATTAATGCATCTATGAGAAATGTTTCTAATCAGAGTACTTCATTTATGGGTGGTAACCATTAAAGAAAACACCACAAAGCACTTATATTTTATGAGAAGTGTTCTAATCAGATTACTTCATTTATGGATGGTAACCAATCAAAAAAACACCACAAATCACTTATACTTCTATTAGAAGTGTTTCTGATCAGTGTACTTCATTTATGGGTGGAAACCAATCAAGAAAACACCAGAAAGAATTATGCATCTATGAGAAGTGTTTCTAATCAGAGAGTACTTCATTTATGGGCGGTAAACAATCAAGAAAACAACAGAAAGCATTTATGCATCTAAGATAAGTGTTTCTAATCAGAGTACTTCATTTATGGGTGGTAAACAATCAAGAAAACTTCACAAAGCACTTATACTTCTATGAGAAGTGATTCTAATCAGAGTCGTTCATTTATGAGTGGTAACCAATCAAGAAAACACCGCAAAGCATTTATGCTTCTATGAGAAATGTTTCTGATCGGAGTACTTCATTTATTTGTAATAACCATTCAAGAAAATACCACAAAGCACTTATACAACTATGTGAAGTGTTTCTAATCAGAATACTTTATTTATGGGTGGTAACCACTCAAGAAAACACCACAAAGCATTAATGTATCTATGAGAAGTGTTTCTAATCAGAGTACTTCATTTATGGGTGGTAACCATTAAAGAAAACACCACAAAGCATTAATGCATCTATGAGAAGTGTTTCTAATCAGAGTCCTTCATTTATGAGTGGTAACCATTCAAGAAAACACCACAAAGCACTTGTACATCTACGAGAAGTGTTTCTAATCAAAGTACTTCATTTATGGGTGGTAACCAATCAACAAAATACCACAAAACATTTACTAATCTATGAGAAGTGTTTCTAATAAAAATAATTTATTTATAGGTGATAACCATTCAAGAAAACACCACAAATTACTTATACTTCTATGAGAAGTGTTTGTATTTAGAGTACTTTATTTATGGTGGTAACCAATTAGAAAAACACCACATAACATTTTTGCTTCTATGAGAAGTGTTTCCGATTAAAGTACTTCATTTATGGGTGATAACCATTCAAGAAAACACCACAAAGCACTAATACTTCTATGAGAAGTGTTTTTAATCAGAGTACTTCATTTAGGGATGGTAACCAATGAAGAAAACATCACAAAGCATTTATACTTCTTTGAGAAGTGTTTCTGATTAAAGTACTTCATTTATGGATGATAACCATTCAAGAAAACAACACAAAGCACTTATAAATCTACGAGAAGTGTTTCTAATCAGAGTACTTCATTTATCGCTGGTAACCAATCAAGAAAACACCACAAAACATTTATGCATCTACGAGATGTGTTTCTAATCACATTACATCATTTATGGGTGATAATAATTCAACAAAACACCACAAAGCACTCATATTAACATAAGAAGTGTTTCTGATCAAAGTACTTCATTTATGGGTGATAACCATTCAAGAAAACACCACAAACCACATATACTTCTATGAGAAGTGTTTCTAATCAGAGTCCTTCATTTATGAGTGGAAACCAATAAAGAAAACACCACAAAACACTTATACTTCTATGAGAAGTTCTTCTAATGACAGTACTACATTTATGGGTGGTAACCAATCAAGAAAATACCACAAAGCATTAATGCTTATGTGAGAAGTGTTTCTGATCAAAGTACTTCATTTATGGGTGATTACCATTCACGAAAACACCACAAAGCATTTGTACTAATTTGAGAAGTGTTTCTAATCAGAGTACTTCATTTATGGGTTGTAACCAATCAAGAAAACACCACAAAGCATTTATGCATCTATGAGAAGTGTTTTCGATCAAAGTACTTCATTTATGGATGATAACCATTCAAGAAAACACCACCAAGCACTTATACTTCTATGAGAAGTGCTTCTAATCAGAGTACTTCATTTATGGGTTGTAACTAATAAAGAAAACACCACAAAGCAATTATGCTTTTAGGAGAAGTGTTTCTGATCAAAGTACTTCATTTATGGGTGATAACCCTTAAAGAAAACAACACAAGACACTTATACTTCTATGAGAAGTGTTGTAATCAGATTACTTCATTTATGGATGGTAACCAATCAATAAAACACCACAAAGCATTTATGCATCTATGAGAAGTGTTTATAATCAAAGTACTTCATTTACGGGTAATAACCATTCAAAAAAACGCCACAACGCACTTATACTTCTATGAGAAGTTTTTCTGATCAGTATACTTCATTTATGGGTGGAAACCAATCAAGAAAACACAAGAAAGAATTTATGCATCTATGAGAAGTGTTTCTAATCAGTGTACTTCATTTATGGGTGGAAACCAATCAAGAAACCAGAAAGAATTATGCATCTATGAGAAGTGTTTCTAATCAGAGTACTTCATTTATGGGTGGTAAACAATCAAGAAAACAACATAAAGCATTTATGCATCTATGATAAGTGTTTCTAATCAGAGTACTTCATTTATGGGTGGTAAACAATCAAGAAAACTGCACAAAACACTTATACTTCTATGAGAAGTGATTCTAATCAGAGTCGTTCATTTATGAGTGGTAACCAATCAAGAAAACACCGCAAAGCATTTATGCTTCTATGAGAAATGTTTCTGATCGGAGTACTTCATTTATTTGTAATAACCATTAAAAAAAATACCACAAATCACTTATAATTCTATGAGAAGTGTTTCTAATCAGAGTACTTCATTTATGGGTGGTAACCAATCAAGAAAACAGCACAAAGCATTTATGCATCTATGAGAAGTGTTTCTAATCAAAATACTTCATTTAAGGATGAGAACCATTCAAGAAAACACCACAAAGCACTTGTACATCTACGAGAAGTGTTTCTAATCAAAGTACTTCATTTATGGGTGGTAACCAATCAACAAAATACCACAAAACATTTACTAATCTATGAGAAGTGTTTCTAATAAAAATAATTTATTTATAGGTGATAACCATTCAAGAAAACACCACAAATTACTTATACTTCTATGAGAAGTGTTTGTATTTAGAGTACTTTATTTATGGTGGTAACCAATTAGAAAAACACCACAAAACATTTTTGCTTCTATGAGAAGTGTTTCCGATTAAAGTACTTCATTTATGGGTGATAACCATTCAAGAAAACACCACAAAGCACTAATACTTCTATGAGAAGTGTTTTTAATCAGAGTACTTCATTTAGGGATGGTAACCAATGAAGAAAACATCACAAAGCATTTATACTTCTTTGAGAAGTGTTTCTGATTAAAGTACTTCATTTATGGATGATAACCATTCAAGAAAACAACACAAAGCACTTATAAATCTACGAGAAGTGTTTCTAATCAGAGTACTTCATTTATCGCTGGTAACCAATCAAGAAAACACCACAAAACATTTATGCATCTACGAGATGTGTTTCTAATCACATTACATCATTTATGGGTGATAATAATTCAACAAAACACCACAAAGCACTCATATTAACATAAGAAGTGTTTCTGATCAAAGTACTTCATTTATGGGTGATAACCATTCAAGAAAACACCACAAACCACATATACTTCTATGAGAAGTGTTTCTAATCAGAGTCCTTCATTTATGAGTGGAAACCAATAAAGAAAACACCACAAAACACTTATACTTCTATGAGAAGTTCTTCTAATGACAGTACTACATTTATGGGTGGTAACCAATCAAGAAAATACCACAAAGCATTAATGCTTATGTGAGAAGTGTTTCTGATCAAAGTACTTCATTTATGGGTGATTACCATTCACGAAAACACCACAAAGCATTTGTACTAATTTGAGAAGTGTTTCTAATCAGAGTACTTCATTTATGGGTTGTAACCAATCAAGAAAACACCACAAAGCATTTATGCATCTATGAGAAGTGTTTTCGATCAAAGTACTTCATTTATGGATGATAACCATTCAAGAAAACACCACCAAGCACTTATACTTCTATGAGAAGTGCTTCTAATCAGAGTACTTCATTTATGGGTTGTAACTAATAAAGAAAACACCACAAAGCAATTATGCTTTTAGGAGAAGTGTTTCTGATCAAAGTACTTCATTTATGGGTGATAACCCTTAAAGAAAACAACACAAGACACTTATACTTCTATGAGAAGTGTTGTAATCAGATTACTTCATTTATGGATGGTAACCAATCAATAAAACACCACAAAGCATTTATGCATCTATGAGAAGTGTTTATAATCAAAGTACTTCATTTACGGGTAATAACCATTCAAAAAAACGCCACAACGCACTTATACTTCTATGAGAAGTTTTTCTGATCAGTATACTTCATTTATGGGTGGAAACCAATCAAGAAAACACAAGAAAGAATTTATGCATCTATGAGAAGTGTTTCTAATCAGTGTACTTCATTTATGGGTGGAAACCAATCAAGAAACCAGAAAGAATTATGCATCTATGAGAAGTGTTTCTAATCAGAGTACTTCATTTATGGGTGGTAAACAATCAAGAAAACAACAGAAAGCATTTATGCATCTATGATAAGTGTTTCTAATCAGAGTACTTCATTTATGGGTGGTAAACAATCAAGAAAACTGCACAAAACACTTATACTTCTATGAGAAGTGATTCTAATCAGAGTCGTTCATTTATGAGTGGTAACCAATCAAGAAAACACCGCAAAGCATTTATGCTTCTATGAGAAATGTTTCTGATCGGAGTACTTCATTTATTTGTAATAACCATTAAAAAAAATACCACAAATCACTTATAATTCTATGAGAAGTGTTTCTAATCAGAGTACTTCATTTATGGGTGGTAACCAATCAAGAAAACAGCACAAAGCATTTATGCATCTATGAGAAGTGTTTCTAATCAAAATACTTCATTTAAGGATGAGAACCATTCAAGAAAACACCACAAAGCACTTGTACATCTACGAGAAGTGTTTCTAATCAAAGTACTTCATTTATGGGTGGTAACCAATCAACAAAATACCACAAAACATTTACTAATCTATGAGAAGTGTTTCTAATAAAAATAATTTATTTATAGGTGATAACCATTCAAGAAAACACCACAAATTACTTATACTTCTATGAGAAGTGTTTGTATTTAGAGTACTTTATTTATGGTGGTAACCAATTAGAAAAACACCACAAAACATTTTTGCTTCTATGAGAAGTGTTTCCGATTAAAGTACTTCATTTATGGGTGATAACCATTCAAGAAAACACCACAAAGCACTAATACTTCTATGAGAAGTGTTTTTAATCAGAGTACTTCATTTAGGGATGGTAACCAATGAAGAAAACATCACAAAGCATTTATACTTCTTTGAGAAGTGTTTCTGATTAAAGTACTTCATTTATGGATGATAACCATTCAAGAAAACAACACAAAGCACTTATAAATCTACGAGAAGTGTTTCTAATCAGAGTACTTCATTTATCGCTGGTAACCAATCAAGAAAACACCACAAAACATTTATGCATCTACGAGATGTGTTTCTAATCACATTACATCATTTATGGGTGATAATAATTCAACAAAACACCACAAAGCACTCATATTAACATAAGAAGTGTTTCTGATCAAAGTACTTCATTTATGGGTGATAACCATTCAAGAAAACACCACAAACCACATATACTTCTATGAGAAGTGTTTCTAATCAGAGTCCTTCATTTATGAGTGGAAACCAATAAAGAAAACACCACAAAACACTTATACTTCTATGAGAAGTTCTTCTAATGACAGTACTACATTTATGGGTGGTAACCAATCAAGAAAATACCACAAAGCATTAATGCTTATGTGAGAAGTGTTTCTGATCAAAGTACTTCATTTATGGGTGATTACCATTCACGAAAACACCACAAAGCATTTGTACTAATTTGAGAAGTGTTTCTAATCAGAGTACTTCATTTATGGGTTGTAACCAATCAAGAAAACACCACAAAGCATTTATGCATCTATGAGAAGTGTTTTCGATCAAAGTACTTCATTTATGGATGATAACCATTCAAGAAAACACCACCAAGCACTTATACTTCTATGAGAAGTGCTTCTAATCAGAGTACTTCATTTATGGGTACAACTAATAAAGAAAACACCACAAAGCATTTATGCTTTTAGGAGAAGTGTTTCTGATCAAAGTACTTCATTTATGGGTGATAACCCTTAAAGAAAACAACACAAGGCACTTATACTTCTATGAGAAGTGTTGTAATCAGATTACTTCATTTATGGATGGTAACCAATCAATAAAACACCACAAAGCATTTATGCATCTATGAGAAGTGTTTATAATCAAAGTACTTCATTTACGGGTGATAACCATTCAAAAAAACACCACAACGCATTTATACTTCTATGAGAAGTGTTTCTGATCAGTATACTTCATTTATGGGTGGAAACCAATCAAGAAAACACCAGAAAGAATTTATGCATCTATGAGAAGTGTTTCTAATCAGAGTACTTCATTTATGGGTGGTAAACAATCAAGAAAACAACAGAAAGCATTTATGCATCTATGATAAGTGTTTATAATCAGAGTACTTCATTTATGGATGGTAAACTATCAAGAAAACACCACAAAGCACTTATACTTCTATGAGAAGTGATTCTAATCAGAGTAGTTCATTTATGAGTGGTAACCAATCAAGAAAACACCGCAAAGCATTTATGCCTCTATGAGAAATGTTTCTGATCGGAGTACTTCATTTATTTGTAATAACCATTCAAGAAAATACCACAAAGCACTTATACTACTATGAGAAGTATTTCTAATCAGAATACTTCATTTGTGAGTGGCAACCAATCAAGAAAACACCACAAAACATTAATGCATCTATGAGAAGTGTTTCTAATAAGAGTACTTCATTTATGGGTGGTAACCATTAAAGAAAACACCACAAAGCACTTATATTTCTATGAGAAGTGTTCTAATCAGATTACTTCATTTATGGATGGTAACCAATCAAAAAAACACCACAAAGCACTTATACTTCTATGAGAAGTGTTTCTGATCAGTGTACTTCATTTATGGGTGGAAACCATTCAAGAAAACACCAGAAAGAATTTGTGCATCTATGAGAAGTGTTTCTAATCAGAGTACTTCATTTATGGGTGGTAAACAATCAAGAAAACACCACAAAGCACTTATACTTCTATGAGAAGTGATTCTAATCAGAGTCGTTCATTTATGAGTGGTACCAATCAAGAAAACACTGCAAAGCATTTATGCTTCTATGAGAAATGTTTCTGATCGGAGTACTTCATTTATTTGTAATAACCATTCAAGAAAATACCACAAAGCACTTACACAACTAAGAGAAGTGTTTCTAATCAGAATACTTCATTTATGGGTGGTAACCAATCAAGAAAACACCACAAAGCATTAATGCATCTATGAGAAATGTTTCTAATCAGAGTACTTCATTTATGGGTGGTAACCATTAAAGAAAACACCACAAAGCACTTATATTTTTATGAGAAGTGTTCTAATCAGATTACTTCATTTATGGATGGTAACCAATCAAAAAAACACCACAAATCACTTATACTTCTATTAGAAGTGTTTCTGATCAGTGTACTTCATTTATGGGTGGAAACCAATCAAGAAAACACCAGAAAGAATTATGCATCTATGAGAAGTGTTTCTAATCAGAGAGTACTTCATTTATGGGCGGTAAACAATCAAGAAAACAACAGAAAGCATTTATGCATCTAAGATAAGTGTTTCTAATCAGAGTACTTCATTTATGGGTGGTAAACAATCAAGAAAACTTCACAAAGCACTTATACTTCTATGAGAAGTGATTCTAATCAGAGTCGTTCATTTATGAGTGGTAACCAATCAAGAAAACACCGCAAAGCATTTATGCTTCTATGAGAAATGTTTCTGATCGGAGTACTTCATTTATTTGTAATAACCATTCAAGAAAATACCACAAAGCACTTATACAACTATGTGAAGTGTTTCTAATCAGAATACTTTATTTATGGGTGGTAACCAATCAAGAAAACACCACAAAGCATTAATGTATCTATGAGAAGTGTTTCTAATCAGAGTACTTCATTTATGAGTGGTAACCATTAAAGAAAACACCACAAAGCATTAATGCATCTATGAGAAGTGTTTCTAATCAGAGTACTTCATTTATGAGTGGTAACCAATAAAGAAAACACCACAAAACACTTATACTTCTATGAAAAGTTCTTCTAATGAGAGTACTTCATTTATGGGTGGTAACCAATCAAGAAAATACCACAAAGCATTAATGCTTATGTGAGAAGTGTTTCTGATCAAAGTACTTCATTTATGGGTGATTACCATTCACGAAAACACCACAAAGCATTTGTACTAATTTGAGAAGTGTTTCTATTCAGAGTACTTCATTTATGGGTGGTAAACAATCAAGAAAACACCACAAAGAACTTATACTTCTATGAGAAGTGATTCTAATCGGAGTCGTTCATTTATGAGTGGTAACCAATCAAGAAAACACCGCAAAGCATTTATGCTTCTATGAGAAATGTTTTCGATCAAAGTACTTCATTTATGGATGATAACCATTCAAGAAAATACCACCAAGCACTTATACTTCTATGAGAAGTGCTTCTAATCAGAGTACTTCATTTATGGGTTGTAACCAATAAAGAAAACACCACAAAGCATTAATGCTTTTAGGAGAAGTGTTTCTGATCAAAGTACTTCATTTATGGGTGATAACCCTTAAAGAAAACACCACAATCCACTTATACTTCTATGAGAAGTGTTGTAATCAGATTACTTCATTTATGGATGGTAACCAATCAATAAAACACCACAAAGGATTTATGCATCTATGAGAAGTGTTTATAATCAAAGTACTTCATTTACGGGTGATAACCATTCAAAAAAACACCACAACGCACTTATACTTCTATGAGAAGTGTTTCTGATCAGTATACTTCATTTATGGGTGGAAACCAATCAAGAAAACACCAGAAAGAATTTATGCATCTATGAGAAGTGTTTCTAATCAGAGTACTTCATTTATGGGTGGTAAACAATCAAGAAAACAACAGAAAGCATTTATGCATCTATGATAAGTGTTTATAATCAGAGTACTTCATTTATGGGTGGTAAACAATCAAGAAAACACCACAAAACACTTATACTTCTATGAGAAGTGATTCTAATCAGAGTCGTTCATTTATGAGTGGTAACCAATCAAGAAAACACCGCAAAATATTTATGCTTCTATGAGAAATGTTTCTGATCGGAGTACTTCATTTATTTGTAATAACCATTCAAGAAAATACCACAAAGCACTTATACTACTATGAGAAGTGTTTCTAATCAGAATACTTCATTTGTGGGTGGTAACCAATCAAGAAAACACCACAAAGCATTAATGCATCTATGAGAAAGGTTTCTAATAAGAGTACTTCATTTATGGGTGGTAACCATTAAAGAAAACACCACAAAGCACTTATATTTCTATGAGAAGTGTTCTAATCGGATTACTTCATTTATGGATGGTAACCAATCAAAAAAACACCACAAAGCACTTATACTTTTATGAGAAGTGTTTCTGATCAGTGTACTTCATTTATGGGTGGAACCAATCAAGAAAACACCAGAAAGAATTTATGCATCTATGAGAAGTGTTTCTAATCAGAGTACTTCATTTATGGGTGGTAAACAATCAAGAAAACAACAGAAAGCATTTATGCATCTATGATAAGTGTTTCTAATCAGAGTACTTCATTTATGGGTGGTAAACAATCAAGAAAACTGCACAAAGCACTTATACTTCTATGAGAAGTGATTCTAATCAGAGTCGTTCATTTATGAGTGGTAACCAATCAAGAAAACACCGCAAAGCATTTATGCTTCTATGAGAAATGTTTCTGATCAGAGTACTTCATTTATTTGTAATAACCATTCAAGAAAATACCACAAAGCACTTATACAACTATGTGAAGTGTTTCTAATCAGAATACTTTATTTATGGGTGGTAACCAATCAAGAAAACACCACAAAGCATTAATGTATCTATGAGAAGTGTTTCTAATCAGAGTACTTCATTTATGGGTGGTAACCATTAAAGAAAACACCACAAAGCATTAATGCATCTATGAGAAGTGTTTCTAATCAGAGTCCTTCATTTATGAGTGGTAACCATTCAAGAAAACACCACAAAGCACTTGTACATCTACGAGAAGTGTTTCTAATCAAAGTACTTCATTTATGGGTGGTAACCAATCAACAAAATACCACAAAACATTTACTAATCTATGAGAAGTGTTTCTAATAAAAATAATTTATTTATAGGTGATAACCATTCAAGAAAACACCACAAATTACTTATACTTCTATGAGAAGTGTTTGTATTTATAGTACTTTATTTATGGTGGTAACCAATTAGAAAAACACCACAAAACATTTTTGCTTCTATGAGAAGTGTTTCCGATTAAAGTACTTCATTTATGGGTGATAACCATTCAAGAAAACACCACAAAGCACTAATACTTCTATGAGAAGTGTTTTTAATCAGAGTACTTCATTTAGGGATGGTAACCAATGAAGAAAACATCACAAAGCATTTATACTTCTTTGAGAAGTGTTTCTGATTAAAGTACTTCATTTATGGATGATAACCATTCAAGAAAACAACACAAAGCACTTATAAATCTACGAGAAGTGTTTCTAATCAGAGTACTTCATTTATCGCTGGTAACCAATCAAGAAAACACCACAAAACATTTATGCATCTACGAGATGTGTTTCTAATCACATTACATCATTTATGGGTGATAATAATTCAACAAAACACCACAAAGCACTCATATTAACATAAGAAGTGTTTCTGATCAAAGTACTTCATTTATGGGTGATAACCATTCAAGAAAACACCACAAACCACATATACTTCTATGAGAAGTGTTTCTAATCAGAGTCCTTCATTTATGAGTGGAAACCAATAAAGAAAACACCACAAAACACTTATACTTCTATGAGAAGTTCTTCTAATGACAGTACTACATTTATGGGTGGTAACCAATCAAGAAAATACCACAAAGCATTAATGCTTATGTGAGAAGTGTTTCTGATCAAAGTACTTCATTTATGGGTGATTACCATTCACGAAAACACCACAAAGCATTTGTACTAATTTGAGAAGTGTTTCTAATCAGAGTACTTCATTTATGGGTTGTAACCAATCAAGAAAACACCACAAAGCATTTATGCATCTATGAGAACTGTTTTCGATCAAAGTACTTCATTTATGGATGATAACCATTCAAGAAAACACCACCAAGCACTTATACTTCTATGAGAAGTGCTTCTAATCAGAGTACTTCATTTATGGGTACAACTAATAAAGAAAACACCACAAAGCATTTATGCTTTTAGGAGAAGTGTTTCTGATCAAAGTACTTCATTTATGGGTGATAACCCTTAAAGAAAACAACACAAGGCACTTATACTTCTATGAGAAGTGTTGTAATCAGATTACTTCATTTATGGATGGTAACCAATCAATAAAACACCACAAAGCATTTATGCATCTATGAGAAGTGTTTATAATCAAAGTACTTCATTTACGGGTGATAACCATTCAAAAAAACACCACAACGCATTTATACTTCTATGAGAAGTGTTTCTGATCAGTATACTTCATTTATGGGTGGAAACCAATCAAGAAAAAACCAGAAAGAATTTATGCATCTATGAGAAGTGTTTCTAATCAGAGTACTTCATTTATGGGTGGTAAACAATCAAGAAAACAACAGAAAGCATTTATGCATCTATGATAAGTGTTTATAATCAGAGTACTTCATTTATGGATGGTAAACTATCAAGAAAACACCACAAAGCACTTATACTTCTATGAGAAGTGATTCTAATCAGAGTAGTTCATTTATGAGTGGTAACCAATCAAGAAAACACCGCAAAGCATTTATGCCTCTATGAGAAATGTTTCTGATCGGAGTACTTCATTTATTTGTAATAACCATTCAAGAAAATACCACAAAGCACTTATACTACTATGAGAAGTATTTCTAATCAGAATACTTCATTTGTGAGTGGCAACCAATCAAGAAAACACCACAAAACATTAATGCATCTATGAGAAGTGTTTCTAATAAGAGTACTTCATTTATGGGTGGTAACCATTAAAGAAAACACCACAAAGCACTTATATTTCTATGAGAAGTGTTCTAATCAGATTACTTCATTTATGGATGGTAACCAATCAAAAAAACACCACAAAGCACTTATACTTCTATGAGAAGTGTTTCTGATCAGTGTACTTCATTTATGGGTGGAAACCAATCAAGAAAACACCAGAAAGAATTTGTGCATCTATGAGAAGTGTTTCTAATCAGAGTACTTCATTTATGGGTGGTAAACAATCAAGAAAACACCACAAAGCACTTATACTTCTATGAGAAGTGATTCTAATCAGAGTCGTTCATTTATGAGTGGTACCAATCAAGAAAACACTGCAAAGCATTTATGCTTCTATGAGAAATGTTTCTGATCGGAGTACTTCATTTATTTGTAATAACCATTCAAGAAAATACCACAAAGCACTTACACAACTAAGAGAAGTGTTTCTAATCAGAATACTTCATTTATGGGTGGTAACCAATCAAGAAAACACCACAAAGCATTAATGCATCTATGAGAAATGTTTCTAATCAGAGTACTTCATTTATGGGTGGTAACCATTAAAGAAAACACCACAAAGCACTTATATTTTTATGAGAAGTGTTCTAATCAGATTACTTCATTTATGGATGGTAACCAATCAAAAACACACCACAAATCACTTATACTTCTATTAGAAGTGTTTCTGATCAGTGTACTTCATTTATGGGTGGAAACCAATCAAGAAAACACCAGAAAGAATTTGTGCATCTATGAGAAGTGTTTCTAATCAGAGTACTTCATTTATGGGTGGTAAACAATCAAGAAAACACCACAAAGCACTTATACTTCTATGAGAAGTGATTCTAATCAGAGTCGTTCATTTATGAGTGGTACCAATCAAGAAAACACTGCAAAGCATTTATGCTTCTATGAGAAATGTTTCTGATCGGAGTACTTCATTTATTTGTAATAACCATTCAAGAAAATACCACAAAGCACTTACACAACTAAGAGAAGTGTTTCTAATCAGAATACTTCATTTATGGGTGGTAACCAATCAAGAAAACACCACAAAGCATTAATGCATCTATGAGAAATGTTTCTAATCAGAGTACTTCATTTATGGGTGGTAACCATTAAAGAAAACACCACAAATCACTTATATTTTTATGAGAAGTGTTCTAATCAGATTACTTCATTTATGGATGGTAACCAATCAAAAAAACACCACAAATCACTTATACTTCTATTAGAAGTGTTTCTGATCAGTGTACTTCATTTATGGGTGGAAACCAATCAAGAAAACACCAGAAAGAATTATGCATCTATGAGAAGTGTTTCTAATCAGAGAGTACTTCATTTATGGGCGGTAAACAATCAAGAAAACAACAGAAAGCATTTATGCATCTATGATAAGTGTTTCTAATCAGAGTACTTCATTTATGGGTGGTAAACAATCAAGAAAACTTCACAAAGCACTTATACTTCTATGAGAAGTGATTCTAATCAGAGTCGTTCATTTATGAGTGGTAACCAATCAAGAAAACACCGCAAAGCATTTATGCTTCTATGAGAAATGTTTCTGATCGGAGTACTTCATTTATTTGTAATAACCATTCAAGAAAATACCACAAAGCACTTATACAACTATGTGAAGTGTTTCTAATCAGAATACTTTATTTATGGGTGGTAACCAATCAAGAAAACACCACAAAGCATTAATGTATCTATGAGAAGTGTTTCTAATCAGAGTACTTCATTTATGGGTGGTAACCATTAAAGAAAACACCACAAAGCATTAATGCATCTATGAGAAGTGTTTCTAATCAGAGTCCTTCATTTATGTGTGGTAACCAATAAAGAAAACATCACAAAACACTTATACTTCTATGAAAAGTTCTTCTATGAGAGTACTTCATTTATGGGTGGTAACCAATCAAGAAAATACCACAAAGCATTAATGCTTATGTGAGAAGTGTTTCTGATCAAAGTACTTCATTTATGGGTGATTACCATTCACGAAAACACCACAAAGCATTTGTACTAATTTGAGAAGTATTTCTATTCAGAGTACTTCATTTATGGGTGGTAAACAATCAAGAAAACACCACAAAGAACTTATACTTCTATGAGAAGTGATTCTAATCGGAGTCGTTCATTTATGAGTGGTAACCAATCAAGAAAACACCGCAAAGCATTTATGCTTCTATGAGAAATGTTTTCGATCAAAGTACTTCATTTATGGATGATAACCATTCAAGAAAATACCACCAAGCACTTATACTTCTATGAGAAGTGCTTCTAATCAGAGTACTTCATTTATGGGTTGTAACCAATAAAGAAAACACCACAAAGCATTAATGCTTTTAGGAGAAGTGTTTCTGATCAAAGTACTTCATTTATGGGTGATAACCCTTAAAGAAAACACCACAATGCACTTATACTTCTATGAGAAGTGTTGTAATCAGATTACTTCATTTATGGATGGTAACCAATCAATAAAACACCACAAAGCATTTATGCATCTATGAGAAGTGTTTATAATCAAAGTACTTCATTTACGGGTGATAACCATTCAAAAAAACACCACAACGCACTTATACTTCTATGAGAAGTGTTTCTGATCAGTATACTTCATTTATGGGTGGAAACCAATCAAGAAAACACCAGAAAGAATTTATGCATCTATGAGAAGTGTTTCTAATCAGAGTACTTCATTTATGGGTGGTAAACAATCAAGAAAACAACAGAAAGCATTTATGCATCTATGATAAGTGTTTATAATCAGAGTACTTCATTTATGGGTGGTAAACAATCAAGAAAACACCACAAAACACTTATACTTCTATGAGAAGTGATTCTAATCAGAGTCGTTCATTTATGAGTGGTAACCAATCAAGAAAACACCGCAAAATATTTATGCTTCTATGAGAAATGTTTCTGATCGGAGTACTTCATTTATTTGTAATAACCATTCAAGAAAATACCACAAAGCACTTATACTACTATGAGAAGTGTTTCTAATCAGAATACTTCATTTGTGGGTGGTAACCAATCAAGAAAACACCACAAAGCAATAATGCATCTATGAGAAAGGTTTCTAATAAGAGTACTTCATTTATGGGTGGTAACCATTAAAGAAAACACCACAAAGCACTTATATTTCTATGAGAAGTGTTCTAATCGGATTACTTCATTTATGGATGGTAACCAATCAAAAAAACACCACAAAGCACTTATACTTTTATGAGAAGTGTTTCTGATCAGTGTACTTCATTTATGGGTGGAACCAATCAAGAAAACACCAGAAAGAATTTATGCATCTATGAGAAGTGTTTCTAATCAGAGTACTTCATTTATGGGTGGTAAACAATCAAGAAAACAACAGAAAGCATTTATGCATCTATGATAAGTGTTTATAATCAGAGTACTTCATTTATGGGTGGTAAACAATCAAGAAAACTGCACAAAGCACTTATACTTCTATGAGAAGTGATTCTAATCAGAGTCGTTCATTTATGAGTGGTAACCAATCAAGAAAACACCGCAAAGCATTTATGCTTCTATGAGAAATGTTTCTGATCAGAGTACTTCATTTATTTGTAATAACCATTCAAGAAAATACCACAAAGCACTTATACAACTATGTGAAGTGTTTCTAATCAGAATACTTTATTTATGGGTGGTAACCAATCAAGAAAACACCACAAAGCATTAATGTATCTATGAGAAGTGTTTCTAATCAGAGTACTTCATTTATGGGTGGTAACCTTTAAAGAAAACACCACAAAGCATTAATGCATCTATGAGAAGTGTTTCTAATCAGAGTCCTTCATTTATGAGTGGTAACCATTCAAGAAAACACCACAAAGCACTTGTACATCTACGAGAAGTGTTTCTAATCAAAGTACTTCATTTAAGGGTGGTAACCAATCAACAAAATACCACAAAACATTTACTAATCTATGAGAAGTGTTTCTAATAAAAATAATTTATTTATAGGTGATAACCATTCAAGAAAACACCACAAATTACTTATACTTCTATGAGAAGTGTTTGTATTTAGAGTACTTTATTTATGGTGGTAACCAATTAGAAAAACACCACAAAACATTTTGGCTTCTATGAGAAGTGTTTCCGATTAAAGTACTTCATTTATGGGTGATAACCATTCAAAAAAACACCACAAAGCACTAATACTTCTATGAGAAGTGTTTTTAATCAGAGTACTTCATTTAGGGATGGTAACCAATGAAGAAAACATCACAAAGCATTTATACTTCTTTGAGAAGTGTTTCTGATTAAAGTACTTCATTTATGGATGATAACCATTCAAGAAAACAACACAAAGCACTTATAAATCTACGAGAAGTGTTTCTAATCAGAGTACTTCATTTATCGCTGGTAACCAATCAAGAAAACACCACAAAACATTTATGCATCTACGAGATGTGTTTCTAATCACATTACATCATTTATGGGTGATAATAATTCAACAAAACACCACAAAGCACTCATATTAACATAAGAAGTGTTTCTGATCAAAGTACTTCATTTATGGGTGATAACCATTCAAGAAAACACCACAAACCACATATACTTCTATGAGAAGTGTTTCTAATCAGAGTCCTTCATTTATGAGTGGAAACCAATAAAGAAAACACCACAAAACACTTATACTTCTATGAGAAGTTCTTCTAATCAGAGTCGTTCATTTATGAGTGGTAACCAATCAAGAAAACACCGCAAAATATTTATGCTTCTATGAGAAATGTTTCTGATCGGAGTACTTCATTTATTTGTAATAACCATTCAAGAAAATACCACAAAGCACTTATACTACTATGAGAAGTGTTTCTAATCAGAATACTTCATTTGTGGGTGGTAACCAATCAAGAAAACACCACAAAGCAATAATGCATCTATGAGAAAGGTTTCTAATAAGAGTACTTCATTTATGGGTGGTAACCATTAAAGAAAACACCACAAAGCACTTATATTTCTATGAGAAGTGTTCTAATCGGATTACTTCATTTATGGATGGTAACCAATCAAAAAAACACCACAAAGCACTTATACTTTTATGAGAAGTGTTTCTGATCAGTGTACTTCATTTATGGGTGGAACCAATCAAGAAAACACCAGAAAGAATTTATGCATCTATGAGAAGTGTTTCTAATCAGAGTACTTCATTTATGGGTGGTAAACAATCAAGAAAACAACAGAAAGCATTTATGCATCTATGATAAGTGTTTATAATCAGAGTACTTCATTTATGGGTGGTAAACAATCAAGAAAACTGCACAAAGCACTTATACTTCTATGAGAAGTGATTCTAATCAGAGTCGTTCATTTATGAGTGGTAACCAATCAAGAAAACACCGCAAAGCATTTATGCTTCTATGAGAAATGTTTCTGATCAGAGTACTTCATTTATTTGTAATAACCATTCAAGAAAATACCACAAAGCACTTATACAACTATGTGAAGTGTTTCTAATCAGAATACTTTATTTATGGGTGGTAACCAATCAAGAAAACACCACAAAGCATTAATGTATCTATGAGAAGTGTTTCTAATCAGAGTACTTCATTTATGGGTGGTAACCTTTAAAGAAAACACCACAAAGCATTAATGCATCTATGAGAAGTGTTTCTAATCAGAGTCCTTCATTTATGAGTGGTAACCATTCAAGAAAACACCACAAAGCACTTGTACATCTACGAGAAGTGTTTCTAATCAAAGTACTTCATTTAAGGGTGGTAACCAATCAACAAAATACCACAAAACATTTACTAATCTATGAGAAGTGTTTCTAATAAAAATAATTTATTTATAGGTGATAACCATTCAAGAAAACACCACAAATTACTTATACTTCTATGAGAAGTGTTTGTATTTAGAGTACTTTATTTATGGTGGTAACCAATTAGAAAAACACCACAAAACATTTTGGCTTCTATGAGAAGTGTTTCCGATTAAAGTACTTCATTTATGGGTGATAACCATTCAAGAAAACACCACAAAGCACTAATACTTCTATGAGAAGTGTTTTTAATCAGAGTACTTCATTTAGGGATGGTAACCAATGAAGAAAACATCACAAAGCATTTATACTTCTTTGAGAAGTGTTTCTGATTAAAGTACTTCATTTATGGATGATAACCATTCAAGAAAACAACACAAAGCACTTATAAATCTACGAGAAGTGTTTCTAATCAGAGTACTTCATTTATCGCTGGTAACCAATCAAGAAAACACCACAAAACATTTATGCATCTACGAGATGTGTTTCTAATCACATTACATCATTTATGGGTGATAATAATTCAACAAAACACCACAAAGCACTCATATTAACATAAGAAGTGTTTCTGATCAAAGTACTTCATTTATGGGTGATAACCATTCAAGAAAACACCACAAACCACATATACTTCTATGAGAAGTGTTTCTAATCAGAGTCCTTCATTTATGAGTGGAAACCAATAAAGAAAACACCACAAAACACTTATACTTCTATGAGAAGTTCTTCTAATGACAGTACTACATTTATGGGTGGTAACCAATCAAGAAAATACCACAAAGCATTAATGCTTATGTGAGAAGTGTTTCTGATCAAAGTACTTCATTTATGGGTGATTACCATTCACGAAAACACCACAAAGCATTTGTACTAATTTGAGAAGTGTTTCTAATCGGAGTACTTCATTTATTTGTAATAACCATTCAAGAAAATACCACAAAGCACTTACACAACTAAGAGAAGTGTTTCTAATCAGAATACTTCATTTATGGGTGGTAACCAATCAAGAAAACACCACAAAGCATTAATGCATCTATGAGAAATGTTTCTAATCAGAGTACTTCATTTATGGGTGGTAACCATTAAATAAAACACCACAAAGCACTTATATTTTTATGAGAAGTGTTCTAATCAGATTACTTCATTTATGGATGGTAACCAATCAAAAAAACACCACAAATCACTTATACTTCTATTAGAAGTGTTTCTGATCAGTGTACTTCATTTATGGGTGGAAACCAATCAAGAAAACACCAGAAAGAATTATGCATCTATGAGAAGTGTTTCTAATCAGAGAGTACTTCATTTATGGGCGGTAAACAATCAAGAAAACAACAGAAAGCATTTATGCATCTATGATAAGTGTTTCTAATCAGAGTACTTCATTTATGGGTGGTAAACAATCAAGAAAACTTCACAAAGCACTTATACTTCTATGAGAAGTGATTCTAATCAGAGTCGTTCATTTATGAGTGGTAACCAATCAAGAAAACACCGCAAAGCATTTATGCTTCTATGAGAAATGTTTCTGATCGGAGTACTTCATTTATTTGTAATAACCATTCAAGAAAATACCACAAAGCACTTATTCAACTATGTGAAGTGTTTCTAATCAGAATACTTTATTTATGGGTGGTAACCAATCAAGAAAACACCACAAAGCATTAATGTATCTATGAGAAGTGTTTCTAATCAGAGTACTTCATTTATGGGTGGTAACCATTAAAGAAAACACCACAAAGCATTAATGCATCTATGAGAAGTGTTTCTAATCAGAGTACTTCATTTATGAGTGGTAACCAATAAAGAAAACACCACAAAACACTTATACTTCTATGAAAAGTTCTTCTAATGAGAGTACTTCATTTATGGGTGGTAACCAATCAAGAAAATACCACAAAGCATTAATGCTTATGTGAGAAGTGTTTCTGATCAAAGTACTTCATTTATGGGTGATTACCATTCACGAAAACACCACAAAGCATTTGTACTAATTTGAGAAGTGTTTCTATTCAGAGTACTTCATTTATGGGTGGTAAACAATCAAGAAAACACCACAAAGAACTTATACTTCTATGAGAAGTGATTCTAATCGGAGTCGTTCATTGATGAGTGGTAACCAATCAAGAAAACACCGCAAAGCATTTATGCTTCTATGAGAAATGTTTTCGATCAAAGTACTTCATTTATGGATGATAACCATTCAAGAAAACACCACCAAGCACTTATACTTCTATGAGAAGTGCTTCTAATCAGAGTACTTCATTTATGGGTTGTAACCAATAAAGAAAACACCACAAAGCATTAATGCTTTTAGGAGAAGTGTTTCTGATCAAAGTACTTCATTTATGGGTGATAACCCTTAAAGAAAACAAAACAATGCACTTATACTTCTATGAGAAGTGTTGTAATCAGATTACTTCATTTATGGATGGTAACCAATCAATAAAACACCACAAAGCATTTATGCATCTATGAGAAGTGTTTATAATCAAAGTACTTCATTTACGGGTGCTAACCACTCAAAAAAACACCACAACGCACTTATACTTCTATGAGAAGTGTTTCTGATCAGTATACTTCATTTATGAGTGGAAACCAATCAAGAAAACACCAGAAAGAATTTATGCATCTATGAGAAGTGTTTCTAATCAGAGTACTTCATTTATGGGTGGTAAACAATCAAGAAAACAACAGAAAGCATTTATGCATCTATGATAAGTGTTTATAATCAGAGTACTTCATTTATGGGTGGTAAACAATCAAGAAAACACCACAAAACACTTATACTTCTATGAGAAGTGATTCTAATCAGAGTCATTCATTTATGAGTGGTAACCAATCAAGAAAACACCGCAAAATATTTATGCTTCTATGAGAAATGTTTCTGATCGGAGTACTTCATTTATTTGTAATAACCATTCAAGAAAATACCACAAAGCACTTATACTACTATGAGAAGTGTTTCTAATCAGAATACTTCATTTGTGGGTGGTAACCAATCAAGAAAACACCACAAAGCAATAATGCATCTATGAGAAAGGTTTCTAATAAGAGTACTTCATTTATGGGTGGTAACCATTAAAGAAAACACCACAAAGCACTTATATTTCTATGAGAAGTGTTCTAATCGAATTACTTCATTTATGGATGGTAACCAATCAAAAAAACACCACAAAGCACTTATACTTTTATGAGAAGTGTTTCTGATCAGTGTATTTCATTTATGGGTGGAACCAATCAAGAAAACACCAGAAAGAATTTATGCATCTATGAGAAGTGTTTCTAATCAGAGTACTTCATTTATGGGTGGTAAACAATCAAGAAAACAACAGAAAGCATTTATGCATCTATGATAAGTGTTTCTAATCAGAGTACTTCATTTATGGGTGGTAAACAATCAAGAAAACTGCACAAAGCACTTATACTTCTATGAGAAGTGATTCTAATCAGAGTCGTTCATTTATGAGTGGTAACCAATCAAGAAAACACCGCAAAGCATTTATGCTTCTATGAGAAATGTTTCTGATCAGAGTACTTCATTTATTTGTAATAACCATTCAAGAAAATACCACAATGCACTTATACAACTATGTGAAGTGTTTCTAATCAGAATACTTTATTTATGGGTGGTAACCAATCAAGAAAACACCACAAAGCATTAATGTATCTATGAGAAGTGTTTCTAATCAGAGTACTTCATTTATGGGTGGTAACCTTTAAAGAAAACACCACAAAGCATTAATGCATCTATGAGAAGTGTTTCTAATCAGAGTCCTTCATTTATGAGTGGTAACCATTCAAGAAAACACCACAAAGCACTTGTACATCTACGAGAAGTGTTTCTAATCAAAGTACTTCATTTAAGGGTGGTAACCAATCAACAAAATACCACAAAACATTTACTAATCTATGAGAAGTGTTTCTAATAAAAATAATTTATTTATAGGTGATAACCATTCAAGAAAACACCACAAATTACTTATACTTCTATGAGAAGTGTTTGTATTTAGAGTACTTTATTTATGGTGGTAACCAATTAGAAAAACACCACAAAACATTTTGGCTTCTATGAGAAGTGTTTCCGATTAAAGTACTTCATTTATGGGTGATAACCATTCAAGAAAACACCACAAAGCACTAATACTTCTATGAGAAGTGTTTTTAATCAGAGTACTTCATTTAGGGATGGTAACCAATGAAGAAAACATCACAAAGCATTTATACTTCTTTGAGAAGTGTTTCTGATTAAAGTACTTCATTTATGGATGATAACCATTCAAGAAAACAACACAAAGCACTTATAAATCTACGAGAAGTGTTTCTAATCAGAGTACTTCATTTATCGCTGGTAACCAATCAAGAAAACACCACAAAACATTTATGCATCTACGAGATGTGTTTCTAATCACATTACATCATTTATGGGTGATAATAATTCAACAAAACACCACAAAGCACTCATATTAACATAAGAAGTGTTTCTGATCAAAGTACTTCATTTATGGGTGATAACCATTCAAGAAAACACCACAAACCACATATACTTCTATGAGAAGTGTTTCTAATCAGAGTCCTTCATTTATGAGTGGAAACCAATAAAGAAAACACCACAAAACACTTATACTTCTATGAGAAGTTCTTCTAATCAGAGTCGTTCATTTATGAGTGGTAACCAATCAAGAAAACACCGCAAAATATTTATGCTTCTATGAGAAATGTTTCTGATCGGAGTACTTCATTTATTTGTAATAACCATTCAAGAAAATACCACAAAGCACTTATACTACTATGAGAAGTGTTTCTAATCAGAATACTTCATTTGTGGGTGGTAACCAATCAAGAAAACACCACAAAGCAATAATGCATCTATGAGAAAGGTTTCTAATAAGAGTACTTCATTTATGGGTGGTAACCATTAAAGAAAACACCACAAAGCACTTATATTTCTATGAGAAGTGTTCTAATCGGATTACTTCATTTATGGATGGTAACCAATCAAAAAAACACCACAAAGCACTTATACTTTTATGAGAAGTGTTTCTGATCAGTGTACTTCATTTATGGGTGGAACCAATCAAGAAAACACCAGAAAGAATTTATGCATCTATGAGAAGTGTTTCTAATCAGAGTACTTCATTTATGGGTGGTAAACAATCAAGAAAACAACAGAAAGCATTTATGCATCTATGATAAGTGTTTATAATCAGAGTACTTCATTTATGGGTGGTAAACAATCAAGAAAACTGCACAAAGCACTTATACTTCTATGAGAAGTGATTCTAATCAGAGTCGTTCATTTATGAGTGGTAACCAATCAAGAAAACACCGCAAAGCATTTATGCTTCTATGAGAAATGTTTCTGATCAGAGTACTTCATTTATTTGTAATAACCATTCAAGAAAATACCACAAAGCACTTATACAACTATGTGAAGTGTTTCTAATCAGAATACTTTATTTATGGGTGGTAACCAATCAAGAAAACACCACAAAGCATTAATGTATCTATGAGAAGTGTTTCTAATCAGAGTACTTCATTTATGGGTGGTAACCTTTAAAGAAAACACCACAAAGCATTAATGCATCTATGAGAAGTGTTTCTAATCAGAGTCCTTCATTTATGAGTGGTAACCATTCAAGAAAACACCACAAAGCACTTGTACATCTACGAGAAGTGTTTCTAATCAAAGTACTTCATTTAAGGGTGGTAACCAATCAACAAAATACCACAAAACATTTACTAATCTATGAGAAGTGTTTCTAATAAAAATAATTTATTTATAGGTGATAACCATTCAAGAAAACACCACAAATTACTTATACTTCTATGAGAAGTGTTTGTATTTAGAGTACTTTATTTATGGTGGTAACCAATTAGAAAAACACCACAAAACATTTTGGCTTCTATGAGAAGTGTTTCCGATTAAAGTACTTCATTTATGGGTGATAACCATTCAAGAAAACACCACAAAGCACTAATACTTCTATGAGAAGTGTTTTTAATCAGAGTACTTCATTTAGGGATGGTAACCAATGAAGAAAACATCACAAAGCATTTATACTTCTTTGAGAAGTGTTTCTGATTAAAGTACTTCATTTATGGATGATAACCATTCAAGAAAACAACACAAAGCACTTATAAATCTACGAGAAGTGTTTCTAATCAGAGTACTTCATTTATCGCTGGTAACCAATCAAGAAAACACCACAAAACATTTATGCATCTACGAGATGTGTTTCTAATCACATTACATCATTTATGGGTGATAATAATTCAACAAAACACCACAAAGCACTCATATTAACATAAGAAGTGTTTCTGATCAAAGTACTTCATTTATGGGTGATAACCATTCAAGAAAACACCACAAACCACATATACTTCTATGAGAAGTGTTTCTAATCAGAGTCCTTCATTTATGAGTGGAAACCAATAAAGAAAACACCACAAAACACTTATACTTCTATGAGAAGTTCTTCTAATCAGAGTCGTTCATTTATGAGTGGTAACCAATCAAGAAAACACCGCAAAATATTTATGCTTCTATGAGAAATGTTTCTGATCGGAGTACTTCATTTATTTGTAATAACCATTCAAGAAAATACCACAAAGCACTTATACTACTATGAGAAGTGTTTCTAATCAGAATACTTCATTTGTGGGTGGTAACCAATCAAGAAAACACCACAAAGCAATAATGCATCTATGAGAAAGGTTTCTAATAAGAGTACTTCATTTATGGGTGGTAACCATTAAAGAAAACACCACAAAGCACTTATATTTCTATGAGAAGTGTTCTAATCGGATTACTTCATTTATGGATGGTAACCAATCAAAAAAACACCACAAAGCACTTATACTTTTATGAGAAGTGTTTCTGATCAGTGTACTTCATTTATGGGTGGAACCAATCAAGAAAACACCAGAAAGAATTTATGCATCTATGAGAAGTGTTTCTAATCAGAGTACTTCATTTATGGGTGGTAAACAATCAAGAAAACAACAGAAAGCATTTATGCATCTATGATAAGTGTTTATAATCAGAGTACTTCATTTATGGGTGGTAAACAATCAAGAAAACACCACAAAACACTTATACTTCTATGAAAAGTTCTTCTAATGAGAGTACTTCATTTATGGGTGGTAACCAATCAAGAAAATACCACAAAGCATTAATGCTTATGTGAGAAGTGTTTCTGATCAAAGTACTTCATTTATGGGTGATTACCATTCACGAAAACACCACAAAGCATTTGTACTAATTTGAGAAGTGTTTCTATTCAGAGTACTTCATTTATGGGTGGTAAACAATCAAGAAAACACCACAAAGAACTTATACTTCTATGAGAAGTGATTCTAATCGGAGTCGTTCATTTATGAGTGGTAACCAATCAAGAAAACACCGCAAAGCATTTATGCTTCTATGAGAAATGTTTTCGATCAAAGTACTTCATTTATGGATGATAACCATTCAAGAAAACACCACCAAGCACTTATACTTCTATGAGAAGTGCTTCTAATCAGAGTACTTCATTTATGGGTTGTAACCAATAAAGAAAACACCACAAAGCATTAATGCTTTTAGGAGAAGTGTTTCTGATCAAAGTACTTCATTTATGGGTGATAACCCTTAAAGAAAACAAAACAATGCACTTATACTTCTATGAGAAGTGTTGTAATCAGATTACTTCATTTATGGATGGTAACCAATCAATAAAACACCACAAAGCATTTATGCATCTATGAGAAGTGTTTATAATCAAAGTACTTCATTTACGGGTGATAACCACTCAAAAAAACACCACAACGCACTTATACTTCTATGAGAAGTGTTTCTGATCAGTATACTTCATTTATGAGTGGAAACCAATCAAGAAAACACCAGAAAGAATTTATGCATCTATGAGAAGTGTTTCTAATCAGAGTACTTCATTTATGGGTGGTAAACAATCAAGAAAACAACAGAAAGCATTTATGCATCTATGATAAGTGTTTATAATCAGAGTACTTCATTTATGGGTGGTAAACAATCAAGAAAACACCACAAAACACTTATACTTCTATGAGAAGTGATTCTAATCAGAGTCATTCATTTATGAGTGGTAACCAATCAAGAAAACACCGCAAAATATTTATGCTTCTATGAGAAATGTTTCTGATCGGAGTACTTCATTTATTTGTAATAACCATTCAAGAAAATACCACAAAGCACTTATACTACTATGAGAAGTGTTTCTAATCAGAATACTTCATTTGTGGGTGGTAACCAATCAAGAAAACACCACAAAGCAATAATGCATCTATGAGAAAGGTTTCTAATAAGAGTACTTCATTTATGGGTGGTAACCATTAAAGAAAACACCACAAAGCACTTATATTTCTATGAGAAGTGTTCTAATCGGATTACTTCATTTATGGATGGTAACCAATCAAAAAAACACCACAAAGCACTTATACTTTTATGAGAAGTGTTTCTGATCAGTGTATTTCATTTATGGGTGGAACCAATCAAGAAAACACCAGAAAGAATTTATGCATCTATGAGAAGTGTTTCTAATCAGAGTACTTCATTTATGGGTGGTAAACAATCAAGAAAACAACAGAAAGCATTTATGCATCTATGATAAGTGTTTCTAATCAGAGTACTTCATTTATGGGTGGTAAACAATCAAGAAAACTGCACAAAGCACTTATACTTCTATGAGAAGTGATTCTAATCAGAGTCGTTCATTTATGAGTGGTAACCAATCAAGAAAACACCGCAAAGCATTTATGCTTCTATGAGAAATGTTTCTGATCAGAGTACTTCATTTATTTGTAATAACCATTCAAGAAAATACCACAATGCACTTATACAACTATGTGAAGTGTTTCTAATCAGAATACTTTATTTATGGGTGGTAACCAATCAAGAAAACACCACAAAGCATTAATGTATCTATGAGAAGTGTTTCTAATCAGAGTACTTCATTTATGGGTGGTAACCTTTAAAGAAAACACCACAAAGCATTAATGCATCTATGAGAAGTGTTTCTAATCAGAGTCCTTCATTTATGAGTGGTAACCATTCAAGAAAACACCACAAAGCACTTGTACATCTACGAGAAGTGTTTCTAATCAAAGTACTTCATTTATGGGTGGTAACCAATCAACAAAATACCACAAAACATTTACTAATCTATGAGAAGTGTTTCTAATAAAAATAATTTATTTATAGGTGATAACCATTCAAGAAAACACCACAAATTACTTATACTTCTATGAGAAGTGTTTGTATTTAGAGTACTTTATTTATGGTGGTAACCAATTAGAAAAACACCACAAAACATTTTTGCTTCTATGAGAAGTGTTTCCGATTAAAGTACTTCATTTATGGGTGATAACCATTCAAGAAAACACCACAAAGCACTAATACTTCTATGAGAAGTGTTTTTAATCAGAGTACTTCATTTAGAGATGGTAACCAATGAAGAAAACATCACAAAGCATTTATACTTCTTTGAGAAGTGTTTCTGATTAAAGTACTTCATTTATGGATGATAACCATTCAAGAAAACAACACAAAGCACTTATAAATCTACGAGAAGTGTTTCTAATCAGAGTACTTCATTTATCGCTGGTAACCAATCAAGAAAACACCACAAAACATTTATGCATCTACGAGATGTGTTTCTAATCACATTACATCATTTATGGGTGATAATAATTCAACAAAACACCACAAAGCACTCATATTAACATAAGAAGTGTTTCTGATCAAAGTACTTCATTTATGGGTGATAATCATTCAAGAAAACACCACAAACCACATATACTTCTATGAGAAGTGTTTCTAATCAGAGTCCTTCATTTATGAGTGGAAACCAATAAAGAAAACACCACAAAACACTTATACTTCTATGAGAAGTTCTTCTAATGACAGTACTACATTTATGGGTGGTAACCAATCAAGAAAATACCACAAAGCATTAATGCTTATGTGAGAAGTGTTTCTGATCAAAGTACTTCATTTATGGGTGATTACCATTCACGAAAACACCACAAAGCATTTGTACTAATTTGAGAAGTGTTTCTAATCAGAGTACTTCATTTATGGGTTGTAACCAATCAAGAAAACACCACAAAGCATTTATGCATCTATGAGAAGTGTTTTCGATCAAAGTACTTCATTTATGGATGATAACCATTCAAGAAAACACCACCAAGCACTTATACTTCTATGAGAAGTGCTTCTAATCAGAGTACTTCATTTATGGGTACAACTAATAAAGAAAACACCACAAAGCATTTATGCTTTTAGGAGAAGTGTTTCTGATCAAAGTACTTCATTTATGGGTGATAACCCTTAAAGAAAACAACACAAGGCACTTATACTTCTATGAGAAGTGTTGTAATCAGATTACTTCATTTATGGATGGTAACCAATCAATAAAACACCACAAAGCATTTATGCATCTATGAGAAGTGTTTATAATCAAAGTACTTCATTTACGGGTGATAACCATTCAAAAAAACACCACAACGCATTTATACTTCTATGAGAAGTGTTTCTGATCAGTATACTTCATTTATGGGTGGAAACCAATCAAGAAAACACCAGAAAGAATTTATGCATCTATGAGAAGTGTTTCTAATCAGAGTACTTCATTTATGGGTGGTAAACAATCAAGAAAAGAACAGAAAGCATTTATGCATCTATGATAAGTGTTTATAATCAGAGTACTTCATTTATGGATGGTAAACTATCAAGAAAACACCAAAAAGCACTTATACTTCTATGAGAAGTGATTCTAATCAGAGTAGTTCATTTATGAGTGGTAACCAATCAAGAAAACACCGCAAAGCATTTATGCCTCTATGAGAAATGTTTCTGATCGGAGTACTTCATTTATTTGTAATAACCATTCAAGAAAATACCACAAAGCACTTATACTACTATGAGAAGTATTTCTAATCAGAATACTTCATTTGTGAGTGGCAACCAATCAAGAAAACACCACAAAACATTAATGCATCTATGAGAAGTGTTTCTAATAAGAGTACTTCATTTATGGGTGGTAACCATTAAAGAAAACACCACAAAGCACTTATATTTCTATGAGAAGTGTTCTAATCAGATTACTTCATTTATGGATGGTAACCAATCAAAAAAACACCACAAAGCACTTATACTTCTATGAGAAGTGTTTCTGATCAGTGTACTTCATTTATGGGTGGAAACCAATCAAGAAAACACCAGAAAGAATTTGTGCATCTATGAGAAGTGTTTCTAATCAGAGTACTTCATTTATGGGTGGTAAACAATCAAGAAAACACCACAAAGCACTTATACTTCTATGAGAAGTGATTCTAATCAGAGTCGTTCATTTATGAGTGGTACCAATCAAGAAAACACTGCAAAGCATTTATGCTTCTATGAGAAATGTTTCTGATCGGAGTACTTCATTTATTTGTAATAACCATTCAAGAAAATACCACAAAACACTTACACAACTAAGAGAAGTGTTTCTAATCAGAATACTTCATTTATGGGTGGTAACCAATCAAGAAAACACCACAAAGCATTAATGCATCTATGAGAAATGTTTCTAATCAGAGTACTTCATTTATGGGTGGTAACCATTAAAGAAAACACCACAAAGCACTTATATTTTTATGAGAAGTGTTCTAATCAGATTACTTCATTTATGGATGGTAACCAATCAAAAAAACACCACAAATCACTTATACTTCTATTAGAAGTGTTTCTGATCAGTGTACTTCATTTATGGGTGGAAACCAATCAAGAAAACACCAGAAAGAATTATGCATCTATGAGAAGTGTTTCTAATCAGAGAGTACTTCATTTATGGGCGGTAAACAATCAAGAAAACAACAGAAAGCATTTATGCATCTATGATAAGTGTTTCTAATCAGAGTACTTCATTTATGGGTGGTAAACAATCAAGAAAACTTCACAAAGCACTTATACTTCTATGAGAAGTGATTCTAATCAGAGTCGTTCATTTATGAGTGGTAACCAATCAAGAAAACACCGCAAAGCATTTATGCTTCTATGAGAAATGTTTCTGATCGGAGTACTTCATTTATTTGTAATAACCATTCAAGAAAATACCACAAAGCACTTATACAACTATGTGAAGTGTTTCTAATCAGAATACTTTATTTATGGGTGGTAACCAATCAAGAAAACACCACAAAGCATTAATGTATCTATGAGAAGTGTTTCTAATCAGAGTACTTCATTTATGGGTGGTAACCATTAAAGAAAACACCACAAAGCATTAATGCATCTATGAGAAGTGTTTCTAATCAGAGTACTTCATTTATGAGTGGTAACCAATAAAGAAAACACTACAAAACACTTATACTTCTATGAAAAGTTCTTCTAATGAGAGTACTTCATTTATGGGTGGTAACCAATCAAGAAAATACCACAAAGCATTAATGCTTATGTGAGAAGTGTTTCTGATCAAAGTACTTCATTTATGGGTGATTACCATTCACGAAAACACCACAAAGCATTTGTACTAATTTGAGAAGTGTTTCTATTCAGAGTACTTCATTTATGGGTGGTAAACAATCAAGAAAACACCACAAAGAACTTATACTTCTATGAGAAGTGATTCTAATCGGAGTCGTTCATTTATGAGTGGTAACCAATCAAGAAAACACCGCAAAGCATTTATGCTTCTATGAGAAATGTTTTCGATCAAAGTACTTCATTTATGGATGATAACCATTCAAGAAAACACCACCAAGCACTTATACTTCTATGAGAAGTGCTTCTAATCAGAGTACTTCATTTATGGGTTGTAACCAATAAAGAAAACACCACAAAGCATTAATGCTTTTAGGAGAAGTGTTTCTGATCAAAGTACTTCATTTATGGGTGATAACCCTTAAAGAAAACACCACAATGCACTTATACTTCTATGAGAAGTGTTGTAATCAGATTACTTCATTTATGGATGGTAACCAATCAATAAAACACCACAAAGCATTTATGCATCTATGAGAAGTGTTTATAATCAAAGTACTTCATTTACGGGTGATAACCATTCAAAAAAACACAACAACGCACTTATACTTCTATGAGAAGTGTTTCTGATCAGTATACTTCATTTATGGGTGGAAACCAATCAAGAAAACACCAGAAAGAATTTATGCATCTATGAGAAGTGTTTCTAATCAGAGTACTTCATTTATGGGTGGTAAACAATCAAGAAAACAACAGAAAGCATTTATGCATCTATGATAAGTGTTTATAATCAGAGTACTTCATTTATGGGTGGTAAACAATCAAGAAAACACCACAAAACACTTATACTTCTATGAGAAGTGATTCTAATCAGAGTCGTTCATTTATGAGTGGTAACCAATCAAGAAAACACCGCAAAATATTTATGCTTCTATGAGAAATGTTTCTGATCGGAGTACTTCATTTATTTGTAATAACCATTCAAGAAAATACCACAAAGCACTTATACTACTATGAGAAGTGTTTCTAATCAGAATACTTCATTTGTGGGTGGTAACCAATCAAGAAAACACCACAAAGCATTAATGCATCTATGAGAAAGGTTTCTAATAAGAGTACTTCATTTATGGGTGGTAACCATTAAAGAAAACACCACAAAGCACTTATATTTCTATGAGAAGTGTTCTAATCGGATTACTTCATTTATGGATGGTAACCAATCAAAAAAACACCACAAAGCACTTATACTTTTATGAGAAGTGTTTCTGATCAGTGTACTTCATTTATGGGTGGAACCAATCAAGAAAACACCAGAAAGAATTTATGCATCTATGAGAAGTGTTTCTAATCAGAGTACTTCATTTATGGGTGGAAACCAATCAAGAAACCAGAAAGAATTATGCATCTATGAGAAGTGTTTCTAATCAGAGTACTTCATTTATGGGTGGTAAACAATCAAGAAAACAACAGAAAGCATTTATGCATCTATGATAAGTGTTTCTAATCAGAGTACTTCATTTATGGGTGGTAAACAATCAAGAAAACTGCACAAAGCACTTATACTTCTATGAGAAGTGATTCTAATCAGAGTCGTTCATTTATGAGTGGTAACCAATCAAGAAAACACCGCAAAGCATTTATGCTTCTATGAGAAATGTTTCTGATCAGAGTACTTCATTTATTTGTAATAACCATTCAAGAAAATACCACAAAGCACTTATACAACTATGTGAAGTGTTTCTAATCAGAATACTTTATTTATGGGTGGTAACCAATCAAGAAAACACCACAAAGCATTAATGTATCTATGAGAAGTGTTTCTAATCAGAGTACTTCATTTATGGGTGGTAACCATTAAAGAAAACACCACAAAGCATTAATGCATCTATGAGAAGTGTTTCTAATCAGAGTCCTTCATTTATGAGTGGTAACCATTCAAGAAAACACCACAAAGCACTTGTACATCTACGAGAAGTGTTTCTAATCAAAGTACTTCATTTATGGGTGGTAACCAATCAACAAAATACCACAAAACATTTACTAATCTATGAGAAGTGTTTCTAATAAAAATAATTTATTTATAGGTGATAACCATTCAAGAAAACACCACAAATTACTTATACTTCTATGAGAAGTGTTTGTATTTAGAGTACTTTATTTATGGTGGTAACCAATTAGAAAAACACCACAAAACATTTTTGCTTCTATGAGAAGTGTTTCCGATTAAAGTACTTCATTTATGGGTGATAACCATTCAAGAAAACACCACAAAGCACTAATACTTCTATGAGAAGTGTTTTTAATCAGAGTACTTCATTTAGGGATGGTAACCAATGAAGAAAACATCACAAAGCATTTATACTTCTTTGAGAAGTGTTTCTGATTAAAGTACTTCATTTATGGATGATAACCATTCAAGAAAACAACACAAAGCACTTATAAATCTACGAGAAGTGTTTCTAATCAGAGTACTTCATTTATCGCTGGTAACCAATCAAGAAAACACCACAAAACATTTATGCATCTACGAGATGTGTTTCTAATCACATTACATCATTTATGGGTGATAATAATTCAACAAAACACCACAAAGCACTCATATTAACATAAGAAGTGTTTCTGATCAAAGTACTTCATTTATGGGTGATAACCATTCAAGAAAACACCACAAACCACATATACTTCTATGAGAAGTGTTTCTAATCAGAGTCCTTCATTTATGAGTGGAAACCAATAAAGAAAACACCACAAAACACTTATACTTCTATGAGAAGTTCTTCTAATGACAGTACTACATTTATGGGTGGTAACCAATCAAGAAAATACCACAAAGCATTAATGCTTATGTGAGAAGTGTTTCTGATCAAAGTACTTCATTTATGGGTGATTACCATTCACGAAAACACCACAAAGCATTTGTACTAATTTGAGAAGTGTTTCTAATCAGAGTACTTCATTTATGGGTTGTAACCAATCAAGAAAACACCACAAAGCATTTATGCATCTATGAGAACTGTTTTCGATCAAAGTACTTCATTTATGGATGATAACCATTCAAGAAAACACCACCAAGCACTTATACTTCTATGAGAAGTGCTTCTAATCAGAGTACTTCATTTATGGGTACAACTAATAAAGAAAACACCACAAAGCATTTATGCTTTTAGGAGAAGTGTTTCTGATCAAAGTACTTCATTTATGGGTGATAACCCTTAAAGAAAACAACACAAGGCACTTATACTTCTATGAGAAGTGTTGTAATCAGATTACTTCATTTATGGATGGTAACCAATCAATAAAACACCACAAAGCATTTATGCATCTATGAGAAGTGTTTATAATCAAAGTACTTCATTTACGGGTGATAACCATTCAAAAAAACACCACAACGCATTTATACTTCTATGAGAAGTGTTTCTGATCAGTATACTTCATTTATGGGTGGAAACCAATCAAGAAAAAACCAGAAAGAATTTATGCATCTATGAGAAGTGTTTCTAATCAGAGTACTTCATTTATGGGTGGTAAACAATCAAGAAAACAACAGAAAGCATTTATGCATCTATGATAAGTGTTTATAATCAGAGTACTTCATTTATGGATGGTAAACTATCAAGAAAACACCACAAAGCACTTATACTTCTATGAGAAGTGATTCTAATCAGAGTAGTTCATTTATGAGTGGTAACCAATCAAGAAAACACCGCAAAGCATTTATGCCTCTATGAGAAATGTTTCTGATCGGAGTACTTCATTTATTTGTAATAACCATTCAAGAAAATACCACAAAGCACTTATACTACTATGAGAAGTATTTCTAATCAGAATACTTCATTTGTGAGTGGCAACCAATCAAGAAAACACCACAAAACATTAATGCATCTATGAGAAGTGTTTCTAATAAGAGTACTTCATTTATGGGTGGTAACCATTAAAGAAAACACCACAAAGCACTTATATTTCTATGAGAAGTGTTCTAATCAGATTACTTCATTTATGGATGGTAACCAATCAAAAAAACACCACAAAGCACTTATACTTCTATGAGAAGTGTTTCTGATCAGTGTACTTCATTTATGGGTGGAAACCAATCAAGAAAACACCAGAAAGAATTTGTGCATCTATGAGAAGTGTTTCTAATCAGAGTACTTCATTTATGGGTGGTAAACAATCAAGAAAACACCACAAAGCACTTATACTTCTATGAGAAGTGATTCTAATCAGAGTCGTTCATTTATGAGTGGTACCAATCAAGAAAACACTGCAAAGCATTTATGCTTCTATGAGAAATGTTTCTGATCGGAGTACTTCATTTATTTGTAATAACCATTCAAGAAAATACCACAAAGCACTTACACAACTAAGAGAAGTGTTTCTAATCAGAATACTTCATTTATGGGTGGTAACCAATCAAGAAAACACCACAAAGCATTAATGCATCTATGAGAAATGTTTCTAATCAGAGTACTTCATTTATGGGTGGTAACCATTAAAGAAAACACCACAAAGCACTTATATTTTTATGAGAAGTGTTCTAATCAGATTACTTCATTTATGGATGGTAACCAATCAAAAACACACCACAAATCACTTATACTTCTATTAGAAGTGTTTCTGATCAGTGTACTTCATTTATGGGTGGAAACCAATCAAGAAAACACCAGAAAGAATTTGTGCATCTATGAGAAGTGTTTCTAATCAGAGTACTTCATTTATGGGTGGTAAACAATCAAGAAAACACCACAAAGCACTTATACTTCTATGAGAAGTGATTCTAATCAGAGTCGTTCATTTATGAGTGGTACCAATCAAGAAAACACTGCAAAGCATTTATGCTTCTATGAGAAATGTTTCTGATCGGAGTACTTCATTTATTTGTAATAACCATTCAAGAAAATACCACAAAGCACTTACACAACTAAGAGAAGTGTTTCTAATCAGAATACTTCATTTATGGGTGGTAACCAATCAAGAAAACACCACAAAGCATTAATGCATCTATGAGAAATGTTTCTAATCAGAGTACTTCATTTATGGGTGGTAACCATTAAAGAAAACACCACAAAGCACTTATATTTTTATGAGAAGTGTTCTAATCAGATTACTTCATTTATGGATGGTAACCAATCAAAAAAACACCACAAATCACTTATACTTCTATTAGAAGTGTTTCTGATCAGTGTACTTCATTTATGGGTGGAAACCAATCAAGAAAACACCAGAAAGAATTATGCATCTATGAGAAGTGTTTCTAATCAGAGAGTACTTCATTTATGGGCGGTAAACAATCAAGAAAACAACAGAAAGCATTTATGCATCTATGATAAGTGTTTCTAATCAGAGTACTTCATTTATGGGTGGTAAACAATCAAGAAAACTTCACAAAGCACTTATACTTCTATGAGAAGTGATTCTAATCAGAGTCGTTCATTTATGAGTGGTAACCAATCAAGAAAACACCGCAAAGCATTTATGCTTCTATGAGAAATGTTTCTGATCGGAGTACTTCATTTATTTGTAATAACCATTCAAGAAAATACCACAAAGCACTTATACAACTATGTGAAGTGTTTCTAATCAGAATACTTTATTTATGGGTGGTAACCAATCAAGAAAACACCACAAAGCATTAATGTATCTATGAGAAGTGTTTCTAATCAGAGTACTTCATTTATGGGTGGTAACCATTAAAGAAAACACCACAAAGCATTAATGCATCTATGAGAAGTGTTTCTAATCAGAGTACTTCATTTATGAGTGGTAACCAATAAAGAAAACACTACAAAACACTTATACTTCTATGAAAAGTTCTTCTAATGAGAGTACTTCATTTATGGGTGGTAACCAATCAAGAAAATACCACAAAGCATTAATGCTTATGTGAGAAGTGTTTCTGATCAAAGTACTTCATTTATGGGTGATTACCATTCACGAAAACACCACAAAGCATTTGTACTAATTTGAGAAGTGTTTCTATTCAGAGTACTTCATTTATGGGTGGTAAACAATCAAGAAAACACCACAAAGAACTTATACTTCTATGAGAAGTGATTCTAATCGGAGTCGTTCATTTATGAGTGGTAACCAATCAAGAAAACACCGCAAAGCATTTATGCTTCTATGAGAAATGTTTTCGATCAAAGTACTTCATTTATGGATGATAACCATTCAAGAAAACACCACCAAGCACTTATACTTCTATGAGAAGTGCTTCTAATCAGAGTACTTCATTTATGGGTTGTAACCAATAAAGAAAACACCACAAAGCATTAATGCTTTTAGGAGAAGTGTTTCTGATCAAAGTACTTCATTTATGGGTGATAACCCTTAAAGAAAACACCACAATGCACTTATACTTCTATGAGAAGTGTTGTAATCAGATTACTTCATTTATGGATGGTAACCAATCAATAAAACACCACAAAGCATTTATGCATCTATGAGAAGTGTTTATAATCAAAGTACTTCATTTACGGGTGATAACCATTCAAAAAAACACAACAACGCACTTATACTTCTATGAGAAGTGTTTCTGATCAGTATACTTCATTTATGGGTGGAAACCAATCAAGAAAACACCAGAAAGAATTTATGCATCTATGAGAAGTGTTTCTAATCAGAGTACTTCATTTATGGGTGGTAAACAATCAAGAAAACAACAGAAAGCATTTATGCATCTATGATAAGTGTTTATAATCAGAGTACTTCATTTATGGGTGGTAAACAATCAAGAAAACACCACAAAACACTTATACTTCTATGAGAAGTGATTCTAATCAGAGTCGTTCATTTATGAGTGGTAACCAATCAAGAAAACACCGCAAAATATTTATGCTTCTATGAGAAATGTTTCTGATCGGAGTACTTCATTTATTTGTAATAACCATTCAAGAAAATACCACAAAGCACTTATACTACTATGAGAAGTGTTTCTAATCAGAATACTTCATTTGTGGGTGGTAACCAATCAAGAAAACACCACAAAGCATTAATGCATCTATGAGAAAGGTTTCTAATAAGAGTACTTCATTTATGGGTGGTAACCATTAAAGAAAACACCACAAAGCACTTATATTTCTATGAGAAGTGTTCTAATCGGATTACTTCATTTATGGATGGTAACCAATCAAAAAAACACCACAAAGCACTTATACTTTTATGAGAAGTGTTTCTGATCAGTGTACTTCATTTATGGGTGGAACCAATCAAGAAAACACCAGAAAGAATTTATGCATCTATGAGAAGTGTTTCTAATCAGAGTACTTCATTTATGGGTGGTAAACAATCAAGAAAACAACAGAAAGCATTTATGCATCTATGATAAGTGTTTCTAATCAGAGTACTTCATTTATGGGTGGTAAACAATCAAGAAAACTGCACAAAGCACTTATACTTCTATGAGAAGTGATTCTAATCAGAGTCGTTCATTTATGAGTGGTAACCAATCAAGAAAACACCGCAAAGCATTTATTCTTCTATGAGAAATGTTTCTGATCAGAGTACTTCATTTATTTGTAATAACCATTCAAGAAAATACCACAAAGCACTTATACAACTATGTGAAGTGTTTCTAATCAGAATACTTTATTTATGGGTGGTAACCAATCAAGAAAACACCACAAAGCATTAATGTATCTATGAGAAGTGTTTCTAATCAGAGTACTTCATTTATGGGTGGTAACCATTAAAGAAAACACCACAAAGCATTAATGCATCTATGAGAAGTGTTTCTAATCAGAGTCCTTCATTTATGAGTGGTAACCATTCAAGAAAACACCACAAAGCACTTGTACATCTACGAGAAGTGTTTCTAATCAAAGTACTTCATTTATGGGTGGTAACCAATCAACAAAATACCACAAAACATTTACTAATCTATGAGAAGTGTTTCTAATAAAAATAATTTATTTATAGGTGATAACCATTCAAGAAAACACCACAAATTACTTATACTTCTATGAGAAGTGTTTGTATTTAGAGTACTTTATTTATGGTGGTAACCAATTAGAAAAACACCACAAAACATTTTTGCTTCTATGAGAAGTGTTTCCGATTAAAGTACTTCATTTATGGGTGATAACCATTCAAGAAAACACCACAAAGCACTAATACTTCTATGAGAAGTGTTTTTAATCAGAGTACTTCATTTAGGGATGGTAACCAATGAAGAAAACATCACAAAGCATTTATACTTCTTTGAGAAGTGTTTCTGATTAAAGTACTTCATTTATGGATGATAACCATTCAAGAAAACAACACAAAGCACTTATAAATCTACGAGAAGTGTTTCTAATCAGAGTACTTCATTTATCGCTGGTAACCAATCAAGAAAACACCACAAAACATTTATGCATCTACGAGATGTGTTTCTAATCACATTACATCATTTATGGGTGATAATAATTCAACAAAACACCACAAAGCACTCATATTAACATAAGAAGTGTTTCTGATCAAAGTACTTCATTTATGGGTGATAACCATTCAAGAAAACACCACAAACCACATATACTTCTATGAGAAGTGTTTCTAATCAGAGTCCTTCATTTATGAGTGGAAACCAATAAAGAAAACACCACAAAACACTTATACTTCTATGAGAAGTTCTTCTAATGACAGTACTACATTTATGGGTGGTAACCAATCAAGAAAATACCACAAAGCATTAATGCTTATGTGAGAAGTGTTTCTGATCAAAGTACTTCATTTATGGGTGATTACCATTCACGAAAACACCACAAAGCATTTGTACTAATTTGAGAAGTGTTTCTAATCAGAGTACTTCATTTATGGGTTGTAACCAATCAAGAAAACACCACAAAGCATTTATGCATCTATGAGAACTGTTTTCGATCAAAGTACTTCATTTATGGATGATAACCATTCAAGAAAACACCACCAAGCACTTATACTTCTATGAGAAGTGCTTCTAATCAGAGTACTTCATTTATGGGTACAACTAATAAAGAAAACACCACAAAGCATTTATGCTTTTAGGAGAAGTGTTTCTGATCAAAGTACTTCATTTATGGGTGATAACCCTTAAAGAAAACAACACAAGGCACTTATACTTCTATGAGAAGTGTTGTAATCAGATTACTTCATTTATGGATGGTAACCAATCAATAAAACACCACAAAGCATTTATGCATCTATGAGAAGTGTTTATAATCAAAGTACTTCATTTACGGGTGATAACCATTCAAAAAAACACCACAACGCATTTATACTTCTATGAGAAGTGTTTCTGATCAGTATACTTCATTTATGGGTGGAAACCAATCAAGAAAACACCAGAAAGAATTTATGCATCTATGAGAAGTGTTTCTAATCAGAGTACTTCATTTATGGGTGGTAAACAATCAAGAAAACAACAGAAAGCATTTATGCATCTATGATAAGTGTTTATAATCAGAGTACTTCATTTATGGATGGTAAACTATCAAGAAAACACCACAAAGCACTTATACTTCTATGAGAAGTGATTCTAATCAGAGTAGTTCATTTATGAGTGGTAACCAATCAAGAAAACACCGCAAAGCATTTATGCCTCTATGAGAAATGTTTCTGATCGGAGTACTTCATTTATTTGTAATAACCATTCAAGAAAATACCACAAAGCACTTATACTACTATGAGAAGTATTTCTAATCAGAATACTTCATTTGTGAGTGGCAACCAATCAAGAAAACACCACAAAACATTAATGCATCTATGAGAAGTGTTTCTAATAAGAGTACTTCATTTATGGGTGGTAACCATTAAAGAAAACACCACAAAGCACTTATATTTCTATGAGAAGTGTTCTAATCAGATTACTTCATTTAGGGATGGTAACCAATCAAAAAAACACCACAAAGCACTTATACTTCTATGAGAAGTGTTTCTGATCAGTGTACTTCATTTATGGGTGGAAACCAATCAAGAAAACACCAGAAAGAATTTGTGCATCTATGAGAAGTGTTTCTAATCAGAGTACTTCATTTATGGGTGGTAAACAATCAAGAAAACACCACAAAGCACTTATACTTCTATGAGAAGTGATTCTAATCAGAGTCGTTCATTTATGAGTGGTACCAATCAAGAAAACACTGCAAAGCATTTATGCTTCTATGAGAAATGTTTCTGATCGGAGTACTTCATTTATTTGTAATAACCATTCAAGAAAATACCACAAAGCACTTACACAACTAAGAGAAGTGTTTCTAATCAGAATACTTCATTTATGGGTGGTAACCAATCAAGAAAACACCACAAAGCATTAATGCATCTATGAGAAATGTTTCTAATCAGAGTACTTCATTTATGGGTGGTAACCATTAAAGAAAACACCACAAAGCACTTATATTTTTATGAGAAGTGTTCTAATCAGATTACTTCATTTATGGATGGTAACCAATCAAAAAAACACCACAAATCACTTATACTTCTATTAGAAGTGTTTCTGATCAGTGTACTTCATTTATGGGTGGAAACCAATCAAGAAAACACCAGAAAGAATTATGCATCTATGAGAAGTGTTTCTAATCAGAGAGTACTTCATTTATGGGCGGTAAACAATCAAGAAAACAACAGAAAGCATTTATGCATCTATGATAAGTGTTTCTAATCAGAGTACTTCATTTATGGGTGGTAAACAATCAAGAAAACTTCACAAAGCACTTATACTTCTATGAGAAGTGATTCTAATCAGAGTCGTTCATTTATGAGTGGTAACCAATCAAGAAAACACCGCAAAGCATTTATGCTTCTATGAGAAATGTTTCTGATCGGAGTACTTCATTTATTTGTAATAACCATTCAAGAAAATACCACAAAGCACTTATACAACTATGTGAAGTGTTTCTAATCAGAATACTTTATTTATGGGTGGTAACCAATCAAGAAAACACCACAAAGCATTAATGTATCTATGAGAAGTGTTTCTAATCAGAGTACTTCATTTATGGGTGGTAACCATTAAAGAAAACACCACAAAGCATTAATGCATCTATGAGAAGTGTTTCTAATCAGAGTACTTCATTTATGAGTGGTAACCAATAAAGAAAACACTACAAAACACTTATACTTCTATGAAAAGTTCTTCTAATGAGAGTACTTCATTTATGGGTGGTAACCAATCAAGAAAATACCACAAAGCATTAATGCTTATGTGAGAAGTGTTTCTGATCAAAGTACTTCATTTATGGGTGATTACCATTCACGAAAACACCACAAAGCATTTGTACTAATTTGAGAAGTGTTTCTATTCAGAGTACTTCATTTATGGGTGGTAAACAATCAAGAAAACACCACAAAGAACTTATACTTCTATGAGAAGTGATTCTAATCGGAGTCGTTCATTTATGAGTGGTAACCAATCAAGAAAACACCGCAAAGCATTTATGCTTCTATGAGAAATGTTTTCGATCAAAGTACTTCATTTATGGATGATAACCATTCAAGAAAACACCACCAAGCACTTATACTTCTATGAGAAGTGCTTCTAATCAGAGTACTTCATTTATGGGTTGTAACCAATAAAGAAAACACCACAAAGCATTAATGCTTTTAGGAGAAGTGTTTCTGATCAAAGTACTTCATTTATGGGTGATAACCCTTAAAGAAAACACCACAATGCACTTATACTTCTATGAGAAGTGTTGTAATCAGATTACTTCATTTATGGATGGTAACCAATCAATAAAACACCACAAAGCATTTATGCATCTATGAGAAGTGTTTATAATCAAAGTACTTCATTTACGGGTGATAACCATTCAAAAAAACACAACAACGCACTTATACTTCTATGAGAAGTGTTTCTGATCAGTATACTTCATTTATGGGTGGAAACCAATCAAGAAAACACCAGAAAGAATTTATGCATCTATGAGAAGTGTTTCTAATCAGAGTACTTCATTTATGGGTGGTAAACAATCAAGAAAACAACAGAAAGCATTTATGCATCTATGATAAGTGTTTATAATCAGAGTACTTCATTTATGGGTGGTAAACAATCAAGAAAACACCACAAAACACTTATACTTCTATGAGAAGTGATTCTAATCAGAGTCGTTCATTTATGAGTGGTAACCAATCAAGAAAACACCGCAAAATATTTATGCTTCTATGAGAAATGTTTCTGATCGGAGTACTTCATTTATTTGTAATAACCATTCAAGAAAATACCACAAAGCACTTATACTACTATGAGAAGTGTTTCTAATCAGAATACTTCATTTGTGGGTGGTAACCAATCAAGAAAACACCACAAAGCATTAATGCATCTATGAGAAAGGTTTCTAATAAGAGTACTTCATTTATGGGTGGTAACCATTAAAGAAAACACCACAAAGCACTTATATTTCTATGAGAAGTGTTCTAATCGGATTACTTCATTTATGGATGGTAACCAATCAAAAAAACACCACAAAGCACTTATACTTTTATGAGAAGTGTTTCTGATCAGTGTACTTCATTTATGGGTGGAACCAATCAAGAAAACACCAGAAAGAATTTATGCATCTATGAGAAGTGTTTCTAATCAGAGTACTTCATTTATGGGTGGTAAACAATCAAGAAAACAACAGAAAGCATTTATGCATCTATGATAAGTGTTTCTAATCAGAGTACTTCATTTATGGGTGGTAAACAATCAAGAAAACTGCACAAAGCACTTATACTTCTATGAGAAGTGATTCTAATCAGAGTCGTTCATTTATGAGTGGTAACCAATCAAGAAAACACCGCAAAGCATTTATGCTTCTATGAGAAATGTTTCTGATCAGAGTACTTCATTTATTTGTAATAACCATTCAAGAAAATACCACAAAGCACTTATACAACTATGTGAAGTGTTTCTAATCAGAATACTTTATTTATGGGTGGTAACCAATCAAGAAAACACCACAAAGCATTAATGTATCTATGAGAAGTGTTTCTAATCAGAGTACTTCATTTATGGGTGGTAACCATTAAAGAAAACACCACAAAGCATTAATGCATCTATGAGAAGTGTTTCTAATCAGAGTCCTTCATTTATGAGTGGTAACCATTCAAGAAAACACCACAAAGCACTTGTACATCTACGAGAAGTGTTTCTAATCAAAGTACTTCATTTATGGGTGGTAACCAATCAACAAAATACCACAAAACATTTACTAATCTATGAGAAGTGTTTCTAATAAAAATAATTTATTTATAGGTGATAACCATTCAAGAAAACACCACAAATTACTTATACTTCTATGAGAAGTGTTTGTATTTAGAGTACTTTATTTATGGTGGTAACCAATTAGAAAAACACCACAAAACATTTTTGCTTCTATGAGAAGTGTTTCCGATTAAAGTACTTCATTTATGGGTGATAACCATTCAAGAAAACACCACAAAGCACTAATACTTCTATGAGAAGTGTTTTTAATCAGAGTACTTCATTTAGGGATGGTAACCAATGAAGAAAACATCACAAAGCATTTATACTTCTTTGAGAAGTGTTTCTGATTAAAGTACTTCATTTATGGATGATAACCATTCAAGAAAACAACACAAAGCACTTATAAATCTACAAGAAGTGTTTCTAATCAGAGTACTTCATTTATCGCTGGTAACCAATCAAGAAAACACCACAAAACATTTATGCATCTACGAGATGTGTTTCTAATCACATTACATCATTTATGGGTGATAATAATTCAACAAAACACCACAAAGCACTCATATTAACATAAGAAGTGTTTCTGATCAAAGTACTTCATTTATGGGTGATAACCATTCAAGAAAACACCACAAACCACATATACTTCTATGAGAAGTGTTTCTAATCAGAGTCCTTCATTTATGAGTGGAAACCAATAAAGAAAACACCACAAAACACTTATACTTCTATGAGAAGTTCTTCTAATGACAGTACTACATTTATGGGTGGTAACCAATCAAGAAAATACCACAAAGCATTAATGCTTATGTGAGAAGTGTTTCTGATCAAAGTACTTCATTTATGGGTGATTACCATTCACGAAAACACCACAAAGCATTTGTACTAATTTGAGAAGTGTTTCTAATCAGAGTACTTCATTTATGGGTTGTAACCAATCAAGAAAACACCACAAAGCATTTATGCATCTATGAGAAGTGTTTTCGATCAAAGTACTTCATTTATGGATGATAACCATTCAAGAAAACACCACCAAGCACTTATACTTCTATGAGAAGTGCTTCTAATCAGAGTACTTCATTTATGGGTACAACTAATAAAGAAAACACCACAAAGCATTTATGCTTTTAGGAGAAGTGTTTCTGATCAAAGTACTTCATTTATGGGTGATAACCCTTAAAGAAAACAACACAAGGCACTTATACTTCTATGAGAAGTGTTGTAATCAGATTACTTCATTTATGGATGGTAACCAATCAATAAAACACCACAAAGCATTTATGCATCTATGAGAAGTGTTTATAATCAAAGTACTTCATTTACGGGTGATAACCATTCAAAAAAACACCACAACGCATTTATACTTCTATGAGAAGTGTTTCTGATCAGTATACTTCATTTATGGGTGGAAACCAATCAAGAAAACACCAGAAAGAATTTATGCATCTATGAGAAGTGTTTCTAATCAGAGTACTTCATTTATGGGTGGTAAACAATCAAGAAAACAACAGAAAGCATTTATGCATCTATGATAAGTGTTTATAATCAGAGTACTTCATTTATGGATGGTAAACTATCAAGAAAACACCACAAAGCACTTATACTTCTATGAGAAGTGATTCTAATCAGAGTAGTTCATTTATGAGTGGTAACCAATCAAGAAAACACCGCAAAGCATTTATGCCTCTATGAGAAATGTTTCTGATCGGAGTACTTCATTTATTTGTAATAACCATTCAAGAAAATACCACAAAGCACTTATACTACTATGAGAAGTATTTCTAATCAGAATACTTCATTTGTGAGTGGCAACCAATCAAGAAAACACCACAAAACATTAATGCATCTATGAGAAGTGTTTCTAATAAGAGTACTTCATTTATGGGTGGTAACCATTAAAGAAAACACCACAAAGCACTTATATTTCTATGAGAAGTGTTCTAATCAGATTACTTCATTTAGGGATGGTAACCAATCAAAAAAACACCACAAAGCACTTATACTTCTATGAGAAGTGTTTCTGATCAGTGTACTTCATTTATGGGTGGAAACCAATCAAGAAAACACCAGAAAGAATTTGTGCATCTATGAGAAGTGTTTCTAATCAGAGTACTTCATTTATGGGTGGTAAACAATCAAGAAAACACCACAAAGCACTTATACTTCTATGAGAAGTGATTCTAATCAGAGTCGTTCATTTATGAGTGGTACCAATCAAGAAAACACTGCAAAGCATTTATGCTTCTATGAGAAATGTTTCTGATCGGAGTACTTCATTTATTTGTAATAACCATTCAAGAAAATACCACAAAGCACTTACACAACTAAGAGAAGTGTTTCTAATCAGAATACTTCATTTATGGGTGGTAACCAATCAAGAAAACACCACAAAGCATTAATGCATCTATGAGAAATGTTTCTAATCAGAGTACTTCATTTATGGGTGGTAACCATTAAAGAAAACACCACAAAGCACTTATATTTTTATGAGAAGTGTTCTAATCAGATTACTTCATTTATGGATGGTAACCAATCAAAAAAACACCACAAATCACTTATACTTCTATTAGAAGTGTTTCTGATCAGTGTACTTCATTTATGGGTGGAAACCAATCAAGAAAACACCAGAAAGAATTATGCATCTATGAGAAGTGTTTCTAATCAGAGAGTACTTCATTTATGGGCGGTAAACAATCAAGAAAACAACAGAAAGCATTTATGCATCTATGATAAGTGTTTCTAATCAGAGTACTTCATTTATGGGTGGTAAACAATCAAGAAAACTTCACAAAGCACTTATACTTCTATGAGAAGTGATTCTAATCAGAGTCGTTCATTTATGAGTGGTAACCAATCAAGAAAACACCGCAAAGCATTTATGCTTCTATGAGAAATGTTTCTGATCGGAGTACTTCATTTATTTGTAATAACCATTCAAGAAAATACCACAAAGCACTTATACAACTATGTGAAGTGTTTCTAATCAGAATACTTTATTTATGGGTGGTAACCAATCAAGAAAACACCACAAAGCATTAATGTATCTATGAGAAGTGTTTCTAATCAGAGTACTTCATTTATGGGTGGTAACCATTAAAGAAAACACCACAAAGCATTAATGCATCTATGAGAAGTGTTTCTAATCAGAGTACTTCATTTATGAGTGGTAACCAATAAAGAAAACACTACAAAACACTTATACTTCTATGAAAAGTTCTTCTAATGAGAGTACTTCATTTATGGGTGGTAACCAATCAAGAAAATACCACAAAGCATTAATGCTTATGTGAGAAGTGTTTCTGATCAAAGTACTTCATTTATGGGTGATTACCATTCACGAAAACACCACAAAGCATTTGTACTAATTTGAGAAGTGTTTCTATTCAGAGTACTTCATTTATGGGTGGTAAACAATCAAGAAAACACCACAAAGAACTTATACTTCTATGAGAAGTGATTCTAATCGGAGTCGTTCATTTATGAGTGGTAACCAATCAAGAAAACACCGCAAAGCATTTATGCTTCTATGAGAAATGTTTTCGATCAAAGTACTTCATTTATGGATGATAACCATTCAAGAAAACACCACCAAGCACTTATACTTCTATGAGAAGTGCTTCTAATCAGAGTACTTCATTTATGGGTTGTAACCAATAAAGAAAACACCACAAAGCATTAATGCTTTTAGGAGAAGTGTTTCTGATCAAAGTACTTCATTTATGGGTGATAACCCTTAAAGAAAACACCACAATGCACTTATACTTCTATGAGAAGTGTTGTAATCAGATTACTTCATTTATGGATGGTAACCAATCAATAAAACACCACAAAGCATTTATGCATCTATGAGAAGTGTTTATAATCAAAGTACTTCATTTACGGGTGATAACCATTCAAAAAAACACAACAACGCACTTATACTTCTATGAGAAGTGTTTCTGATCAGTATACTTCATTTATGGGTGGAAACCAATCAAGAAAACACCAGAAAGAATTTATGCATCTATGAGAAGTGTTTCTAATCAGAGTACTTCATTTATGGGTGGTAAACAATCAAGAAAACAACAGAAAGCATTTATGCATCTATGATAAGTGTTTATAATCAGAGTACTTCATTTATGGGTGGTAAACAATCAAGAAAACACCACAAAACACTTATACTTCTATGAGAAGTGATTCTAATCAGAGTCGTTCATTTATGAGTGGTAACCAATCAAGAAAACACCGCAAAATATTTATGCTTCTATGAGAAATGTTTCTGATCGGAGTACTTCATTTATTTGTAATAACCATTCAAGAAAATACCACAAAGCACTTATACTACTATGAGAAGTGTTTCTAATCAGAATACTTCATTTGTGGGTGGTAACCAATCAAGAAAACACCACAAAGCATTAATGCATCTATGAGAAAGGTTTCTAATAAGAGTACTTCATTTATGGGTGGTAACCATTAAAGAAAACACCACAAAGCACTTATATTTCTATGAGAAGTGTTCTAATCGGATTACTTCATTTATGGATGGTAACCAATCAAAAAAACACCACAAAGCACTTATACTTTTATGAGAAGTGTTTCTGATCAGTGTACTTCATTTATGGGTGGAACCAATCAAGAAAACACCAGAAAGAATTTATGCATCTATGAGAAGTGTTTCTAATCAGAGTACTTCATTTATGGGTGGTAAACAATCAAGAAAACAACAGAAAGCATTTATGCATCTATGATAAGTGTTTCTAATCAGAGTACTTCATTTATGGGTGGTAAACAATCAAGAAAACTGCACAAAGCACTTATACTTCTATGAGAAGTGATTCTAATCAGAGTCGTTCATTTATGAGTGGTAACCAATCAAGAAAACACCGCAAAGCATTTATGCTTCTATGAGAAATGTTTCTGATCAGAGTACTTCATTTATTTGTAATAACCATTCAAGAAAATACCACAAAGCACTTATACAACTATGTGAAGTGTTTCTAATCAGAATACTTTATTTATGGGTGGTAACCAATCAAGAAAACACCACAAAGCATTAATGTATCTATGAGAAGTGTTTCTAATCAGAGTACTTCATTTATGGGTGGTAACCATTAAAGAAAACACCACAAAGCATTAATGCATCTATGAGAAGTGTTTCTAATCAGAGTCCTTCATTTATGAGTGGTAACCATTCAAGAAAACACCACAAAGCACTTGTACATCTACGAGAAGTGTTTCTAATCAAAGTACTTCATTTATGGGTGGTAACCAATCAACAAAATACCACAAAACATTTACTAATCTATGAGAAGTGTTTCTAATAAAAATAATTTATTTATAGGTGATAACCATTCAAGAAAACACCACAAATTACTTATACTTCTATGAGAAGTGTTTGTATTTAGAGTACTTTATTTATGGTGGTAACCAATTAGAAAAACACCACAAAACATTTTTGCTTCTATGAGAAGTGTTTCCGATTAAAGTACTTCATTTATGGGTGATAACCATTCAAGAAAACACCACAAAGCACTAATACTTCTATGAGAAGTGTTTTTAATCAGAGTACTTCATTTAGGGATGGTAACCAATGAAGAAAACATCACAAAGCATTTATACTTCTTTGAGAAGTGTTTCTGATTAAAGTACTTCATTTATGGATGATAACCATTCAAGAAAACAACACAAAGCACTTATAAATCTACGAGAAGTGTTTCTAATCAGAGTACTTCATTTATCGCTGGTAACCAATCAAGAAAACACCACAAAACATTTATGCATCTACGAGATGTGTTTCTAATCACATTACATCATTTATGGGTGATAATAATTCAACAAAACACCACAAAGCACTCATATTAACATAAGAAGTGTTTCTGATCAAAGTACTTCATTTATGGGTGATAACCATTCAAGAAAACACCACAAACCACATATACTTCTATGAGAAGTGTTTCTAATCAGAGTCCTTCATTTATGAGTGGAAACCAATAAAGAAAACACCACAAAACACTTATACTTCTATGAGAAGTTCTTCTAATGACAGTACTACATTTATGGGTGGTAACCAATCAAGAAAATACCACAAAGCATTAATGCTTATGTGAGAAGTGTTTCTGATCAAAGTATTTCATTTATGGGTGATTACCATTCACGAAAACACCACAAAGCATTTGTACTAATTTGAGAAGTGTTTCTAATCAGAGTACTTCATTTATGGGTTGTAACCAATCAAGAAAACACCACAAAGCATTTATGCATCTATGAGAAGTGTTTTCGATCAAAGTACTTCATTTATGGATGATAACCATTCAAGAAAACACCACCAAGCACTTATACTTCTATGAGAAGTGCTTCTAATCAGAGTACTTCATTTATGGGTACAACTAATAAAGAAAACACCACAAAGCATTTATGCTTTTAGGAGAAGTGTTTCTGATCAAAGTACTTCATTTATGGGTGATAACCCTTAAAGAAAACAACACAAGGCACTTATACTTCTATGAGAAGTGTTGTAATCAGATTACTTCATTTATGGATGGTAACCAATCAATAAAACACCACAAAGCATTTATGCATCTATGAGAAGTGTTTATAATCAAAGTACTTCATTTACGGGTGATAACCATTCAAAAAAACACCACAACGCATTTATACTTCTATGAGAAGTGTTTCTGATCAGTATACTTCATTTATGGGTGGAAACCAATCAAGAAAACACCAGAAAGAATTTATGCATCTATGAGAAGTGTTTCTAATCAGAGTACTTCATTTATGGGTGGTAAACAATCAAGAAAACAACAGAAAGCATTTATGCATCTATGATAAGTGTTTATAATCAGAGTACTTCATTTATGGATGGTAAACTATCAAGAAAACACCACAAAGCACTTATACTTCTATGAGAAGTGATTCTAATCAGAGTAGTTCATTTATGAGTGGTAACCAATCAAGAAAACACCGCAAAGCATTTATGCCTCTATGAGAAATGTTTCTGATCGGAGTACTTCATTTATTTGTAATAACCATTCAAGAAAATACCACAAAGCACTTATACTACTATGAGAAGTATTTCTAATCAGAATACTTCATTTGTGAGTGGCAACCAATCAAGAAAACACCACAAAACATTAATGCATCTATGAGAAGTGTTTCTAATAAGAGTACTTCATTTATGGGTGGTAACCATTAAAGAAAACACCACAAAGCACTTATATTTCTATGAGAAGTGTTCTAATCAGATTACTTCATTTATGGATGGTAACCAATCAAAAAAACACCACAAAGCACTTATACTTCTATGAGAAGTGTTTCTGATCAGTGTACTTCATTTATGGGTGGAAACCAATCAAGAAAACACCAGAAAGAATTTGTGCATCTATGAGAAGTGTTTCTAATCAGAGTACTTCATTTATGGGTGGTAAACAATCAAGAAAACACCACAAAGCACTTATACTTCTATGAGAAGTGATTCTAATCAGAGTCGTTCATTTATGAGTGGTACCAATCAAGAAAACACTGCAAAGCATTTATGCTTCTATGAGAAATGTTTCTGATCGGAGTACTTCATTTATTTGTAATAACCATTCAAGAAAATACCACAAAGCACTTACACAACTAAGAGAAGTGTTTCTAATCAGAATACTTCATTTATGGGTGGTAACCAATCAAGAAAACACCACAAAGCATTAATGCATCTATGAGAAATGTTTCTAATCAGAGTACTTCATTTATGGGTGGTAACCATTAAAGAAAACACCACAAAGCACTTATATTTTTATGAGAAGTGTTCTAATCAGATTACTTCATTTATGGATGGTAACCAATCAAAAAAACACCACAAATCACTTATACTTCTATTAGAAGTGTTTCTGATCAGTGTACTTCATTTATGGGTGGAAACCAATCAAGAAAACACCAGAAAGAATTTGTGCATCTATGAGAAGTGTTTCTAATCAGAGTACTTCATTTATGGGTGGTAAACAATCAAGAAAACACCACAAAGCACTTATACTTCTATGAGAAGTGATTCTAATCAGAGTCGTTCATTTATGAGTGGTACCAATCAAGAAAACACTGCAAAGCATTTATGCTTCTATGAGAAATGTTTCTGATCGGAGTACTTCATTTATTTGTAATAACCATTCAAGAAAATACCACAAAGCACTTATACTACTATGAGAAGTGTTTCTAATCAGAATACTTCATTTGTGGGTGGTAACCAATCAAGAAAACACCACAAAGCATTAATGCATCTATGAGAAAGGTTTCTAATAAGAGTACTTCATTTATGGGTGGTAACCATTAAAGAAAACACCACAAAGCACTTATATTTCTATGAGAAGTGTTCTAATCGGATTACTTCATTTATGGATGGTAACCAATCAAAAAAACACCACAAAGCACTTATACTTTTATGAGAAGTGTTTCTGATCAGTGTATTTCATTTATGGGTGGAACCAATCAAGAAAACACCAGAAAGAATTTATGCATCTATGAGAAGTGTTTCTAATCAGAGTACTTCATTTATGGGTGGTAAACAATCAAGAAAACAACAGAAAGCATTTATGCATCTATGATAAGTGTTTCTAATCAGAGTACTTCATTTATGGGTGGTAAACAATCAAGAAAACTGCACAAAGCACTTATACTTCTATGAGAAGTGATTCTAATCAGAGTCGTTCATTTATGAGTGGTAACCAATCAAGAAAACACCGCAAAGCATTTATGCTTCTATGAGAAATGTTTCTGATCAGAGTACTTCATTTATTTGTAATAACCATTCAAGAAAATACCACAAAGCACTTATACAACTATGTGAAGTGTTTCTAATCAGAATACTTTATTTATGGGTGGTAACCAATCAAGAAAACACCACAAAGCATTAATGTATCTATGAGAAGTGTTTCTAATCAGAGTACTTCATTTATGGGTGGTAACCATTAAAGAAAACACCACAAAGCATTAATGCATCTATGAGAAGTGTTTCTAATCAGAGTCCTTCATTTATGAGTGGTAACCATTCAAGAAAACACCACAAAGCACTTGTACATCTACGAGAAGTGTTTCTAATCAAAGTACTTCATTTATGGGTGGTAACCAATCAACAAAATACCACAAAACATTTACTAATCTATGAGAAGTGTTTCTAATAAAAATAATTTATTTATAGGTGATAACCATTCAAGAAAACACCACAAATTACTTATACTTCTATGAGAAGTGTTTGTATTTAGAGTACTTTATTTATGGTGGTAACCAATTAGAAAAACACCACAAAACATTTTTGCTTCTATGAGAAGTGTTTCCGATTAAAGTACTTCATTTATGGGTGATAACCATTCAAGAAAACACCACAAAGCACTAATACTTCTATGAGAAGTGTTTTTAATCAGAGTACTTCATTTAGGGATGGTAACCAATGAAGAAAACATCACAAAGCATTTATACTTCTTTGAGAAGTGTTTCTGATTAAAGTACTTCATTTATGGATGATAACCATTCAAGAAAACAACACAAAGCACTTATAAATCTACGAGAAGTGTTTCTAATCAGAGTACTTCATTTATCGCTGGTAACCAATCAAGAAAACACCACAAAACATTTATGCATCTACGAGATGTGTTTCTAATCACATTACATCATTTATGGGTGATAATAATTCAACAAAACACCACAAAGCACTCATATTAACATAAGAAGTGTTTCTGATCAAAGTACTTCATTTATGGGTGATAACCATTCAAGAAAACACCACAAACCACATATACTTCTATGAGAAGTGTTTCTAATCAGAGTCCTTCATTTATGAGTGGAAACCAATAAAGAAAACACCACAAAACACTTATACTTCAATGAGAAGTTCTTCTAATGACAGTACTACATTTATGGGTGGTAACCAATCAAGAAAATACCACAAAGCATTAATGCTTATGTGAGAAGTGTTTCTGATCAAAGTACATCATTTATGGGTGATTACCATTCACGAAAACACCACAAAGAATTTGTACTAATTTGAGAAGTGTTTCTAATCAGAGTACTTCATTTATGGGTTGTAACCAATCAAGAAAACACCACAAAGCATTTATGCATCTATGAGAAGTGTTTTCGATCAAAGTACTTCATTTATGGATGATAACCATTCAAGAAAACACCACCAAGCACTTATACTTCTATGAGAAGTGCTTCTAATCAGAGTACTTCATTTATGGGTACAACTAATAAAGAAAACACCACAAAGCATTTATGCTTTTAGGAGAAGTGTTTCTGATCAAAGAACTTCATTTATGGGTGATAACCCTTAAAGAAAACAACACAAGGCACTTATACTTCTATGAGAAGTGTTGTAATCAGATTACTTCATTTATGGATGGTAACCAATCAATAAAACACCACAAAGCATTTATGCATCTATGAGAAGTGTTTATAATCAAAGTACTTCATTTACGGGTGATAACCATTCAAAAAAACACCACAACGCATTTATACTTCTATGAGAAGTGTTTCTGATCAGTATACTTCATTTATGGGTGGAAACCAATCAAGAAAACACCAGAAAGAATTTATGCATCTATGAGAAGTGTTTCTAATCAGAGTACTTCATTTATGGGTGGTAAACAATCAAGAAAAGAACAGAAAGCATTTATGCATCTATGATAAGTGTTTATAATCAGAGTACTTCATTTATGGATGGTAAACTATCAAGAAAACACCAAAAAGCACTTATACTTCTATGAGAAGTGATTCTAATCAGAGTAGTTCATTTATGAGTGGTAACCAATCAAGAAAACACCGCAAAGCATTTATGCCTCTATGAGAAATGTTTCTGATCGGAGTACTTCATTTATTTGTAATAACCATTCAAGAAAATACCACAAAGCACTTATACTACTATGAGAAGTATTTCTAATCAGAATACTTCATTTGTGAGTGGCAACCAATCAAGAAAACACCACAAAACATTAATGCATCTATGAGAAGTGTTTCTAATAAGAGTACTTCATTTATGGGTGGTAACCATTAAAGAAAACACCACAAAGCACTTATATTTCTATGAGAAGTGTTCTAATCAGATTACTTCATTTATGGATGGTAACCAATCAAAAAAACACCACAAAGCACTTATACTTCTATGAGAAGTGTTTCTGATCAGTGTACTTCATTTATGGGTGGAAACCAATCAAGAAAACACCAGAAAGAATTTGTGCCTCTATGAGAAGTGTTTCTAATCAGAGTACTTCATTTATGGGTGGTAAACAATCAAAAAAACACCACAAAGCACTTATACTTCTATGAGAAGTGATTCTAATCAGAGTCGTTCATTTATGAGTGGTACCAATCAAGAAAACACTGCAAAGCATTTATGCTTCTATGAGAAATGTTTCTGATCGGAGTACTTCATTTATTTGTAATAACCATTCAAGAAAATACCACAAAGCACTTACACAACTAAGAGAAGTGTTTCTAATCAGAATACTTCATTTATGGGTGGTAACCAATCAAGAAAACACCACAAAGCATTAATGCATCTATGAGAAATGTTTCTAATCAGAGTACTTCATTTATGGGTGGTAACCATTAAAGAAAACACCACAAAGCACTTATATTTTTATGAGAAGTGTTCTAATCAGATTACTTCATTTATGGATGGTAACCAATCAAAAAAACACCACAAATCACTTATACTTCTATTAGAAGTGTTTCTGATCAGTGTACTTCATTTATGGGTGGAAACCAATCAAGAAAACACCAGAAAGAATTATGCATCTATGAGAAGTGTTTCTAATCAGAGAGTACTTCATTTATGGGCGGTAAACAATCAAGAAAACAACAGAAAGCATTTATGCATCTATGATAAGTGTTTCTAATCAGAGTACTTCATTTATGGGTGGTAAACAATCAAGAAAACTTCACAAAGCACTTATACTTCTATGAGAAGTGATTCTAATCAGAGTCGTTCATTTATGAGTGGTAACCAATCAAGAAAACACCGCAAAGCATTTATGCTTCTATGAGAAATGTTTCTGATCGGAGTACTTCATTTATTTGTAATAACCATTCAAGAAAATACCACAAAGCACTTTTACAACTATGTGAAGTGTTTCTAATCAGAATACTTTATTTATGGGTGGTAACCAATCAAGAAAACACCACAAAGCATTAATGTATCTATGAGAAGTGTTTCTAATCAGAGTACTTCATTTATGGGTGGTAACCATTAAAGAAAACACCACAAAGCATTAATGCATCTATGAGAAGTGTTTCTAATCAGAGTCCTTCATTTATGTGTGGTAACCAATAAAGAAAACATCACAAAACACTTATACTTCTATGAAAAGTTCTTCTATGAGAGTACTTCATTTATGGGTGGTAACCAATCAAGAAAATACCACAAAGCATTAATGCTTATGTGAGAAGTGTTTCTGATCAAAGTACTTCATTTATGGGTGATTACCATTCACGAAAACACCACAAAGCATTTGTACTAATTTGAGAAGTGTTTCTATTCAGAGTACTTCATTTATGGGTGGTAAACAATAAAGAAAACACCACAAAGAACTTATACTTCTACGAGAAGTGATTCTAATCGGAGTCGTTCATTTATGAGTGGTAACCAATCAAGAAAACACCGCAAAGCATTTATGCTTCTATGAGAAATGTTTTCGATCAAAGTACTTCATTTATGGATGATAACCATTCAAGAAAATACCACCAAGCACTTATACTTCTATGAGAAGTGCTTCTAATCAGAGTACTTCATTTATGGGTTGTAACCAATAAAGAAAACACCACAAAGCATTAATGCTTTTAGGAGAAGTGTTTCTGATCAAAGTACTTCATTTATGGGTGATAACCCTTAAAGAAAACACCACAATGCACTTATACTTCTATGAGAAGTGTTGTAATCAGATTACTTCATTTATGGATGGTAACCAATCAATAAAACACCACAAAGCATTTATGCATCTATGAGAAGTGTTTATAATCAAAGTACTTCATTTACGGGTGATAACCATTCAAAAAAACACCACAACACACTTATACTTCTATGAGAAGTGTTTCTGATCAGTATACTTCATTTATGGGTGGAAACCAATCAAGAAAACACCAGAAAGAATTTATGCATCTATGAGAAGTGTTTCTAATCAGAGTACTTCATTTATGGGTGGTAAACAATCAAGAAAACAACAGAAAGCATTTATGCATCTATGATAAGTGTTTATAATCAGAGTACTTCATTTATGGGTGGTAAACAATCAAGAAAACACCACAAAACACTTATACTTCTATGAGAAGTGATTCTAATCAGAGTCGTTCATTTATGAGTGGTAACCAATCAAGAAAACACCGCAAAATATTTATGCTTCTATGAGAAATGTTTCTGATCGGAGTACTTCATTTATTTGTAATAACCATTCAAGAAAATACCACAAAGCACTTATACTACTATGAGAAGTGTTTCTAATCAGAATACTTCATTTGTGGGTGGTAACCAATCAAGAAAACACCACAAAGCAATAATGCATCTATGAGAAAGGTTTCTAATAAGAGTACTTCATTTATGGGTGGTAACCATTAAAGAAAACACCACAAAGCACTTATATTTCTATGAGAAGTGTTCTAATCGGATTACTTCATTTATGGATGGTAACCAATCAAAAAAACACCACAAAGCACTTATACTTTTATGAGAAGTGTTTCTGATCAGTGTACTTCATTTATGGGTGGAACCAATCAAGAAAACACCAGAAAGAATTTATGCATCTATGAGAAGTGTTTCTAATCAGAGTACTTCATTTATGGGTGGTAAACAATCAAGAAAACAACAGAAAGCATTTATGCATCTATGATAAGTGTTTATAATCAGAGTACTTCATTTATGGGTGGTAAACAATCAAGAAAACTGCACAAAGCACTTATACTTCTATGAGAAGTGATTCTAATCAGAGTCGTTCATTTATGAGTGGTAACCAATCAAGAAAACACCGCAAAGCATTTATGCTTCTATGAGAAATGTTTCTGATCAGAGTACTTCATTTATTTGTAATAACCATTCAAGAAAATACCACAAAGCACTTATACAACTATGTGAAGTGTTTCTAATCAGAATACTTTATTTATGGGTGGTAACCAATCAAGAAAACACCACAAAGCATTAATGTATCTATGAGAAGTGTTTCTAATCAGAGTACTTCATTTATGGGTGGTAACCTTTAAAGAAAACACCACAAAGCATTAATGCATCTATGAGAAGTGTTTCTAATCAGAGTCCTTCATTTATGAGTGGTAACCATTCAAGAAAACACCACAAAGCACTTGTACATCTACGAGAAGTGTTTCTAATCAAAGTACTTCATTTAAGGGTGGTAACCAATCAACAAAATACCACAAAACATTTACTAATCTATGAGAAGTGTTTCTAATAAAAATAATTTATTTATAGGTGATAACCATTCAAGAAAACACCACAAATTACTTATACTTCTATGAGAAGTGTTTGTATTTAGAGTACTTTATTTATGGTGGTAACCAATTAGAAAAACACCACAAAACATTTTTGCTTCTATGAGAAGTGTTTCCGATTAAAGTACTTCATTTATGGGTGATAACCATTCAAGAAAACACCACAAAGCACTAATACTTCTATGAGAAGTGTTTTTAATCAGAGTACTTCATTTAGGGATGGTAACCAATGAAGAAAACATCACAAAGCATTTATACTTCTTTGAGAAGTGTTTCTGATTAAAGTACTTCATTTATGGATGATAACCATTCAAGAAAACAACACAAAGCACTTATAAATCTACGAGAAGTGTTTCTAATCAGAGTACTTCATTTATCGCAGGTAACCAATCAAGAAAACACCACAAAACATTTATGCATCTACGAGATGTGTTTCTAATCACATTACATCATTTATGGGTGATAATAATTCAACAAAACACCACAAAGCACTCATATTAACATAAGAAGTGTTTCTGATCAAAGTACTTCATTTATGGGTGATAACCATTCAAGAAAACACCACAAACCACATATACTTCTATGAGAAGTGTTTCTAATCAGAGTCCTTCATTTATGAGTGGAAACCAATAAAGAAAACACCACAAAACACTTATACTTCTATGAGAAGTTCTTCTAATGACAGTACTACATTTATGGGTGGTAACCAATCAAGAAAATACCACAAAGCATTAATGCTTATGTGAGAAGTGTTTCTGATCAAAGTACATCATTTATGGGTGATTACCATTCACGAAAACACCACAAAGCATTTGTACTAATTTGAGAAGTGTTTCTAATCAGAGTACTTCATTTATGGGTTGTAACCAATCAAGAAAACACCACAAAGCATTTATGCATCTATGAGAAGTGTTTTCGATCAAAGTACTTCATTTATGGATGATAACCATTCAAGAAAACACCACCAAGCACTTATACTTCTATGAGAAGTGCTTCTAATCAGAGTACTTCATTTATGGGTACAACTAATAAAGAAAACACCACAAAGCATTTATGCTTTTAGGAGAAGTGTTTCTGATCAAAGTACTTCATTTATGGGTGATAACCCTTAAAGAAAACAACACAAGGCACTTATACTTCTATGAGAAGTGTTGTAATCAGATTACTTCATTTATGGATCGTAACCAATCAATAAAACACCACAAAGCATTTATGCATCTATGAGAAGTGTTTATAATCAAAGTACTTCATTTACGGGTGATAACCATTCAAAAAAACACCACAACGCATTTATACTTCTATGAGAAGTGTTTCTGATCAGTATACTTCAATTATGGGTGGAAACCAATCAAGAAAACACCAGAAAGAATTTATGCATCTATGAGAAGTGTTTCTAATCAGAGTACTTCATTTATGGGTGGTAAACAATCAAGAAAAGAACAGAAAGCATTTATGCATCTATGATAAGTGTTTATAATCAGAGTACTTCATTTATGGATGGTAAACTATCAAGAAAACACCAAAAAGCACTTATACTTCTATGAGAAGTGATTCTAATCAGAGTAGTTCATTTATGAGTGGTAACCAATCAAGAAAACACCGCAAAGCATTTATGCCTCTATGAGAAATGTTTCTGATCGGAGTACTTCATTTATTTGTAATAACCATTCAAGAAAATACCACAAAGCACTTATACTACTATGAGAAGTATTTCTAATCAGAATACTTCATTTGTGAGTGGCAACCAATCAAGAAAACACCACAAAACATTAATGCATCTATGAGAAGTGTTTCTAATAAGAGTACTTCATTTATGGGTGGTAACCATTAAAGAAAACACCACAAAGCACTTATATTTCTATGAGAAGTGTTCTAATCAGATTACTTCATTTATGGATGGTAACCAATCAAGAAAACACCACAAAGCACTTATACTTCTATGAGAAGTGTTTCTGATCAGTGTACTTCATTTATGGGTGGAAACCAATCAAGAAAACACCAGAAAGAATTTGTGCATCTATGAGAAGTGTTTCTAATCAGAGTACTTCATTTATGGGTGGTAAACAATCAAGAAAACACCACAAAGCACTTATACTTCTATGAGAAGTGATTCTAATCAGAGTCGTTCATTTATGAGTGGTACCAATCAAGAAAACACTGCAAAGCATTTATGCTTCTATGAGAAATGTTTCTGATCGGAGTACTTCATTTATTTGTAATAACCATTCAAGAAAATACCACAAAGCACTTACACAACTAAGAGAAGTGTTTCTAATCAGAATACTTCATTTATGGGTGGTAACCAATCAAGAAAACACCACAAAGCATTAATCCATCTATGAGAAATGTTTCTAATCAGAGTACTTCATTTATGGGTGGTAACCATTAAATAAAACACCACAAAGCACTTATATTTTTATGAGAAGTGTTCTAATCAGATTACTTCATTTATGGATGGTAACCAATCAAAAAAACACCACAAATCACTTATACTTCTATTAGAAGTGTTTCTGATCAGTGTACTTCATTTATGGGTGGAAACCAATCAAGAAAACACCAGAAAGAATTATGCATCTATGAGAAGTGTTTCTAATCAGAGAGTACTTCATTTATGGGCGGTAAACAATCAAGAAAACAACAGAAAGCATTTATGCATCTATGATAAGTGTTTCTAATCAGAGTACTTCATTTATGGGTGGTAAACAATCAAGAAAACTTCACAAAGCACTTATACTTCTATGAGAAGTGATTCTAATCAGAGTCGTTCATTTATGAGTGGTAACCAATCAAGAAAACACCGCAAAGCATTTATGCTTCTATGAGAAATGTTTCTGATCGGAGTACTTCATGTATTTGTAATAACCATTCAAGAAAATACCACAAAGCACTTATTCAACTATGTGAAGTGTTTCTAATCAGAATACTTTATTTATGGGTGGTAACCAATCAAGAAAACACCACAAAGCATTAATGTATCTATGAGAAGTGTTTCTAATCAGAGTACTTCATTTATGGGTGGTAACCATTAAAGAAAACACCACAAAGCATTAATGCATCTATGAGAAGTGTTTCTAATCAGAGTACTTCATTTATGAGTGGTAACCAATAAAGAAAACACCACAAAACACTTATACTTCTATGAAAAGTTCTTCTAATGAGAGTACTTCATTTATGGGTGGTAACCAATCAAGAAAATACCACAAAGCATTAATGCTTATGTGAGAAGTGTTTCTGATCAAAGTACTTCATTTATGGGTGATTACCATTCACGAAAACACCACAAAGCATTTGTACTAATTTGAGAAGTGTTTCTATTCAGAGTACTTCATTTATGGGTGGTAAACAATCAAGAAAACACCACAAAGAACTTATACTTCTATGAGAAGTGATTCTAATCGGAGTCGTTCATTTATGAGTGGTAACCAATCAAGAAAACACCGCAAAGCATTTATGCTTCTATGAGAAATGTTTTCGATCAAAGTACTTCATTTATGGATGATAACCATTCAAGAAAACACCACCAAGCACTTATACTTCTATGAGAAGTGCTTCTAATCAGAGTACTTCATTTATGGGTTGTAACCAATAAAGAAAACACCACAAAGCATTAATGCTTTTAGGAGAAGTGTTTCTGATCAAAGTACTTCATTTATGGGTGATAACCCTTAAAGAAAACACCACAATGCACTTATACTTCTATGAGAAGTGTTGTAATCAGATTACTTCATTTATGGATGGTAACCAATCAATAAAACACCACAAAGCATTTATGCATCTATGAGAAGTGTTTATAATCAAAGTACTTCATTTACGGGTGATAACCATTCAAAAAAACACCACAACGCACTTATACTTCTATGAGAAGTGTTTCTGATCAGTATACTTCATTTATGAGTGGAAACCAATCAAGAAAACACCAGAAAGAATTTATGCATCTATGAGAAGTGTTTCTAATCAGAGTACTTCATTTATGGGTGGTAAACAATCAAGAAAACAACAGAAAGCATTTATGCATCTATGATAAGTGTTTATAATCAGAGTACTTCATTTATGGGTGGTAAACAATCAAGAAAACACCACAAAACACTTATACTTCTATGAGAAGTGATTCTAATCAGAGTCATTCATTTATGAGTGGTAACCAATCAAGAAAACACCGCAAAATATTTATGCTTCTATGAGAAATGTTTCTGATCGGAGTACTTCATTTATTTGTAATAACCATTCAAGAAAATACCACAAAGCACTTATACTACTATGAGAAGTGTTTCTAATCAGAATACTTCATTTGTGGGTGGTAACCAATCAAGAAAACACCACAAAGCAATAATGCATCTATGAGAAAGGTTTCTAATAAGAGTACTTCATTTATGGGTGGTAACCATTAAAGAAAACACCACAAAGCACTTATATTTCTATGAGAAGTGTTCTAATCGGATTACTTCATTTATGGATGGTAACCAATCAAAAAAACACCACAAAGCACTTATACTTTTATGAGAAGTGTTTCTGATCAGTGTATTTCATTTATGGGTGGAACCAATCAAGAAAACACCAGAAAGAATTTATGCATCTATGAGAAGTGTTTCTAATCAGAGTACTTCATTTATGGGTGGTAAACAATCAAGAAAACAACAGAAAGCATTTATGCATCTATGATAAGTGTTTCTAATCAGAGTACTTCATTTATGGGTGGTAAACAATCAAGAAAACTGCACAAAGCACTTATACTTCTATGAGAAGTGATTCTAATCAGAGTCGTTCATTTATGAGTGGTAACCAATCAAGAAAACACCGCAAAGCATTTATGCTTCTATGAGAAATGTTTCTGATCAGAGTACTTCATTTATTTGTAATAACCATTCAAGAAAATACCACAATGCACTTATACAACTATGTGAAGTGTTTCTAATCAGAATACTTTATTTATGGGTGGTAACCAATCAAGAAAACACCACAAAGCATTAATGTATCTATGAGAAGTGTTTCTAATCAGAGTACTTCATTTATGGGTGGTAACCTTTAAAGAAAACACCACAAAGCATTAATGCATCTATGAGAAGTGTTTCTAATCAGAGTCCTTCATTTATGAGTGGTAACCATTCAAGAAAACACCACAAAGCACTTGTACATCTACGAGAAGTGTTTCTAATCAAAGTACTTCATTTATGGGTGGTAACCAATCAACAAAATACCACAAAACATTTACTAATCTATGAGAAGTGTTTCTAATAAAAATAATTTATTTATAGGTGATAACCATTCAAGAAAACACCACAAATTACTTATACTTCTATGAGAAGTGTTTGTATTTAGAGTACTTTATTTATGGTGGTAACCAATTAGAAAAACACCACAAAACATTTTTGCTTCTATGAGAAGTGTTTCCGATTAAAGTACTTCATTTATGGGTGATAACCATTCAAGAAAACACCACAAAGCACTAATACTTCTATGAGAAGTGTTTTTAATCAGAGTACTTCATTTAGAGATGGTAACCAATGAAGAAAACATCACAAAGCATTTATACTTCTTTGAGAAGTGTTTCTGATTAAAGTACTTCATTTATGGATGATAACCATTCAAGAAAACAACACAAAGCACTTATAAATCTACGAGAAGTGTTTCTAATCAGAGTACTTCATTTATCGCTGGTAACCAATCAAGAAAACACCACAAAACATTTATGCATCTACGAGATGTGTTTCTAATCACATTACATCATTTATGGGTGATAATAATTCAACAAAACACCACAAAGCACTCATATTAACATAAGAAGTGTTTCTGATCAAAGTACTTCATTTATGGGTGATAATCATTCAAGAAAACACCACAAACCACATATACTTCTATGAGAAGTGTTTCTAATCAGAGTCCTTCATTTATGAGTGGAAACCAATAAAGAAAACACCACAAAACACTTATACTTCTATGAGAAGTTCTTCTAATGACAGTACTACATTTATGGGTGGTAACCAATCAAGAAAATACCACAAAGCATTAATGCTTATGTGAGAAGTGTTTCTGATCAAAGTACTTCATTTATGGGTGATTACCATTCACGAAAACACCACAAAGCATTTGTACTAATTTGAGAAGTGTTTCTAATCAGAGTACTTCATTTATGGGTTGTAACCAATCAAGAAAACACCACAAAGCATTTATGCATCTATGAGAAGTGTTTTCGATCAAAGTACTTCATTTATGGATGATAACCATTCAAGAAAACACCACCAAGCACTTATACTTCTATGAGAAGTGCTTCTAATCAGAGTACTTCATTTATGGGTACAACTAATAAAGAAAACACCACAAAGCATTTATGCTTTTAGGAGAAGTGTTTCTGATCAAAGTACTTCATTTATGGGTGATAACCCTTAAAGAAAACAACACAAGGCACTTATACTTCTATGAGAAGTGTTGTAATCAGATTACTTCATTTATGGATGGTAACCAATCAATAAAACACCACAAAGCATTTATGCATCTATGAGAAGTGTTTATAATCAAAGTACTTCATTTACGGGTGATAACCATTCAAAAAAACACCACAACGCATTTATACTTCTATGAGAAGTGTTTCTGATCAGTATACTTCATTTATGGGTGGAAACCAATCAAGAAAACACCAGAAAGAATTTATGCATCTATGAGAAGTGTTTCTAATCAGAGTACTTCATTTATGGGTGGTAAACAATCAAGAAAAGAACAGAAAGCATTTATGCATCTATGATAAGTGTTTATAATCAGAGTACTTCATTTATGGATGGTAAACTATCAAGAAAACACCAAAAAGCACTTATACTTCTATGAGAAGTGATTCTAATCAGAGTAGTTCATTTATGAGTGGTAACCAATCAAGAAAACACCGCAAAGCATTTATGCCTCTATGAGAAATGTTTCTGATCGGAGTACTTCATTTATTTGTAATAACCATTCAAGAAAATACCACAAAGCACTTATACTACTATGAGAAGTATTTCTAATCAGAATACTTCATTTGTGAGTGGCAACCAATCAAGAAAACACCACAAAACATTAATGCATCTATGAGAAGTGTTTCTAATAAGAGTACTTCATTTATGGGTGGTAACCATTAAAGAAAACACCACAAAGCACTTATATTTCTATGAGAAGTGTTCTAATCAGATTACTTCATTTATGGATGGTAACCAATCAAAAAAACACCACAAAGCACTTATACTTCTATGAGAAGTGTTTCTGATCAGTGTACTTCATTTATGGGTGGAAACCAATCAAGAAAACACCAGAAAGAATTTGTGCATCTATGAGAAGTGTTTCTAATCAGAGTATTTCATTTATGGGTGGTAAACAATCAAGAAAACACCACAAAGCACTTATACTTCTATGAGAAGTGATTCTAATCAGAGTCGTTCATTTATGAGTGGTACCAATCAAGAAAACACTGCAAAGCATTTATGCTTCTATAAGAAATGTTTCTGATCGGAGTACTTCATTTATTTGTAATAACCATTCAAGAAAATACCACAAAGCACTTACACAACTAAGAGAAGTGTTTCTAATCAGAATACTTCATTTATGGGTGGTAACCAATCAAGAAAACACCACAAAGCATTAATGCATCTATGAGAAATGTTTCTAATCAGAGTACTTCATTTATGGGTGGTAACCATTAAAGAAAACACCACAAAGCACTTATATTTTTATGAGAAGTATTCTAATCAGATTACTTCATTTATGGATGGTAACCAATCAAAAAAACACCACAAATCACTTATACTTCTATTAGAAGTGTTTCTGATCAGTGTACTTCATTTATGGGTGGAAACCAATCAAGAAAACACCAGAAAGAATTATGCATCTATGAGAAGTGTTTCTAATCAGAGAGTACTTCATTTATGGGCGGTAAACAATCAAGAAAACAACAGAAAGCATTTATGCATCTATGATAAGTGTTTCTAATCAGAGTACTTCATTTATGGGTGGTAAACAATCAAGAAAACTTCACAAAGCACTTATACTTCTATGAGAAGTGATTCTAATCAGAGTCGTTCATTTATGAGTGGTAACCAATCAAGAAAACACCGCAAAGCATTTATGCTTCTATGAGAAATGTTTCTGATCGGAGTACTTCATTTATTTGTAATAACCATTCAAGAAAATACCACAAAGCACTTATACAACTATGTGAAGTGTTTCTAATCAGAATACTTTATTTATGGGTGGTAACCAATCAAGAAAACACCACAAAGCATTAATGTATCTATGAGAAGTGTTTCTAATCAGAGTACTTCATTTATGGGTGGTAACCATTAAAGAAAACACCACAAAGCATTAATGCATCTATGAGAAGTGTTTCTAATCAGAGTACTTCATTTATGAGTGGTAACCAATAAAGAAAACACTACAAAACACTTATACTTCTATGAAAAGTTCTTCTAATGAGAGTACTTCATTTATGGGTGGTAACCAATCAAGAAAATACCACAAAGCATTAATGCTTATGTGAGAAGTGTTTCTGATCAAAGTACTTCATTTATGGGTGATTACCATTCACGAAAACACCACAAAGCATTTGTACTAATTTGAGAAGTGTTTCTATTCAGAGTACTTCATTTATGGGTGGTAAACAATCAAGAAAACACCACAAAGAACTTATACTTCTATGAGAAGTGATTCTAATCGGAGTCGTTCATTTATGAGTGGTAACCAATCAAGAAAACACCGCAAAGCATTTATGCTTCTATGAGAAATGTTTTCGATCAAAGTACTTCATTTATGGATGATAACCATTCAAGAAAACACCACCAAGCACTTATACTTCTATGAGAAGTGCTTCTAATCAGAGTACTTCATTTATGGGTTGTAACCAATAAAGAAAACACCACAAAGCATTAATGCTTTTAGGAGAAGTGTTTCTGATCAAAGTACTTCATTTATGGGTGATAACCCTTAAAGAAAACACCACAATGCACTTATACTTCTATGAGAAGTGTTGTAATCAGATTACTTCATTTATGGATGGTAACCAATCAATAAAACACCACAAAGCATTTATGCATCTATGAGAAGTGTTTATAATCAAAGTACTTCATTTACGGGTGATAACCATTCAAAAAAACACAACAACGCACTTATACTTCTATGAGAAGTGTTTCTGATCAGTATACTTCATTTATGGGTGGAAACCAATCAAGAAAACAGCAGAAAGAATTTATGCATCTATGAGAAGTGTTTCTAATCAGAGTACTTCATTTATGGGTGGTAAACAATCAAGAAAACAACAGAAAGCATTTATGCATCTATGATAAGTGTTTATAATCAGAGTACTTCATTTATGGGTGGTAAACAATCAAGAAAACACCACAAAACACTTATACTTCTATGAGAAGTGATTCTAATCAGAGTCGTTCATTTATGAGTGGTAACCAATCAAGAAAACACCGCAAAATATTTATGCTTCTATGAGAAATGTTTCTGATCGGAGTACTTCATTTATTTGTAATAACCATTCAAGAAAATACCACAAAGCACTTATACTACTATGAGAAGTGTTTCTAATCAGAATACTTCATTTGTGGGTGGTAACCAATCAAGAAAACACCACAAAGCATTAATGCATCTATGAGAAAGGTTTCTAATAAGAGTACTTCATTTATGGGTGGTAACCATTAAAGAAAACACCACAAAGCACTTATATTTCTATGAGAAGTGTTCTAATCGGATTACTTCATTTATGGATGGTAACCAATCAAAAAAACACCACAAAGCACTTATACTTTTATGAGAAGTGTTTCTGATCAGTGTACTTCATTTATGGGTGGAACCAATCAAGAAAACACCAGAAAGAATTTATGCATCTATGAGAAGTGTTTCTAATCAGAGTACTTCATTTATGGGTGGTAAACAATCAAGAAAACAACAGAAAGCATTTATGCATCTATGATAAGTGTTTCTAATCAGAGTACTTCATTTATGGGTGGTAAACAATCAAGAAAACTGCACAAAGCACTTATACTTCTATGAGAAGTGATTCTAATCAGAGTCGTTCATTTATGAGTGGTAACCAATCAAGAAAACACCGCAAAGCATTTATGCTTCTATGAGAAATGTTTCTGATCAGAGTACTTCATTTATTTGTAATAACCATTCAAGAAAATACCACAAAGCACTTATACAACTATGTGAAGTGTTTCTAATCAGAATACTTTATTTATGGGTGGTAACCAATCAAGAAAACACCACAAAGCATTAATGTATCTATGAGAAGTGTTTCTAATCAGAGTACTTCATTTATGGGTGGTAACCATTAAAGAAAACACCACAAAGCATTAATGCATCTATGAGAAGTGTTTCTAATCAGAGTCCTTCATTTATGAGTGGTAACCAATAAAGAAAACACCACAAAACAATTATACTTCTATGAAAAGTTCTTCTAATGAGAGTACTTCATTTATGGGTGGTAACCAATCAAGAAAATACCACAAAGCATTAATGCTTATGTGAGAAGTGTTTCTGATCAAAGTACTTCATTTATGGGTGATTACCATTAACGAAAACACCACAAAGCATTTGTACTAATTTGAGAAGTGTTTCTATTCAGAGTACTTCATTTATGGGTTGTAACCAATCAAGAAAACACCAAAAATCATTTATGCATCTATGAGAAGTGTTTTCGATCAAAGTACTTCATTTATGGATGATAACCATTCAAGAAAACACCACCAAGCACTTATACTTCTATGAGAAGTGCTTCTAATCAGAGTACTTCATTTATGGGTTGTAACCAATAAAGAAAACACCACAAAGCATTTATGCTTTTAGGAGAAGTGTTTCTGATCAAAGTACTTCATTTATGGGTGATAACCCTTAAAGAAAACACCACAATGCACTTATACTTCTATGAGAAGTGTTGTAATCAGATTACTTCATTTATGGATGGTAACCAATCAATAAAACACCACAAAGCATTTATGCATCTATGATAAGTGTTTATAATCAAAGTACTTCATTTACGGGAGATAACCATTCAAAAAAACACCACAACGCACTTATACTTCTATGAGAAGTGGTTCTGATCAGTATACTTCATTTATGGGTGGAAACCAATCAAGAAAACACCAGAAATAATTTATGCATCTATGAGAAGTGTTTCTAATCAGAGTACTTCATTTATGGGTGGTAAACAATCAAGAAAACAACAGAAAGCATTTATGCATCTATGATAAGTGTTTCTAATCAGAGTACTTCATTTATGGGTGGTAAACAATCAAGAAAACACCACAAAACACTTATACTTCTATGAGAAGTGATTCTAATCAGAGTCGTTCATTTATGAGTGGTAACCAATCAAGAAAACACCGCAAAATATTTATGCTTCTATGAGAAATGTTTCTGATCGGAGTACTTCATTTATTTGTAATAACCATTCAAGAAAATACCACAAAGCACTTATACTACTATGAGAAGTGTTTCTAATCAGAATACTTCATTTGTGGGTGGTAACCAATCAAGAAAACACCACAAAGCATTAATGCATCTATGAGAAGTGTTTCTAATAAGAGTACTTCATTTATGGGTGGTAACCATTAAAGAAAACACCACAAAGCAATTATATTTCTATGAGAAGTGTTCTAATCAGATTACTTCATTTATGGATGGTAACCAATCAAAAAAACACCACAAAGCACTTATACTTTTATGAGAAGTGTTTCTGATCAGTGTACTTAATTTATGGGTGGAAACCAATCAAGAAAACACCAGAAAGAATTTATGCATCTATGAGAAGTGTTTCTAATCAGAGTACTTCATTTATGGGTGGTAAACAATCAAGAAAACACCACAAAGAACTTATACTTCTATGAGAAGTAATTCTAATCAGAGTCGTTCATTTATGAGTGGTAACCAATCAAGAAAACACCGCAAAGCATTTATGCTTCTATGAGAAATGTTTCTGATCGGAGTACTTCATTTATTTGTAATAACCATTCAAGAAAATACCACAAAGCACTTACACAACTATGAGAATGTTTCTAATCAGAATACTTCATTTATGGGTGGTAACCAATCAAGAAAACACCACAAAACATTAATGCTTCTATGAGAAGTGTTTCTAATCAGAGTACTTCATTTATGGGTGGTAACCATTAAAGAAAACACCACAAAGCATTAATGCATCTATGAGAAGTGTTTCTAATCAGAGTACTTCATTTATGGGTGATAACCATTAAAGAAAACACCACAAAGCACTTATATTTTTATGAGAAGTGTTCTAATCAGATTACTTCATTTATGGATGGTAACCAATCAAAAAAACACCACAAATCACTTATACTTCTATGAGAAGTGTTTCTGATCAGTGTACTTCATTTATGGGTGGAAACTAATCAAGAAAACAACAGAAAGAATTATGCATCTATGAGAAGTGTTTCTAATCAGAGTACTTCATTTATGGGTGGTAAACAATCAAGAAAACAACAGAAAGCATTTATGCATCTATGAGAAGTGATTCTAATCAGAGTCGTTCATTTATGAGTGGTAACCAATCAAGAAAACACCGCAAAATATTTATGCTTCTATGAGAAATGTTTCTGATCGGAGTACTTCATTTATTTGTAATAACCATTCAAGAAAATACCACAAAGCACTTATACTACTATGAGAAGTGTTTCTAATCAGAATACTTCATTTGTGGGTGGTAACCAATCAAGAAAACACCACAAAGCATTAATGCATCTATGAGAAGTGTTTCTAATAAGAGTACTTCATTTATGGGTGGTAACCATTAAAGAAAACACCACAAAGCAATTATAATTCTATGAGAAGTGTTCTAATCAGATTACTTCATTTATGGATGGTAACCAATCAAAAAAACACCACAAAGCACTTATACTTCTATGAGAAGTGTTTCTGATCAGTGTACTTCATTTATGGGTGGAAACCAATCAAGAAAACACCAGAAAGAATTTGTGCATCTATGAGAAGTGTTTCTAATCAGAGTACTTCATTTATGGGTGGTAAACAATCAAGAAAACACCACAAAGAACTTATACTTCTATGAGAAGTGATTCTAATCAGAGTCGTTCATTTATGAGTGGTAACCAATCAAGAAAACACCGCAAAGCATTTATGCTTCTGTGAGAAATGTTTCTGATCGGAGTACTTCATTTATTTGTAATAACCATTCAAGAAAATACCACAAAGCACTTACACAACTATGAGAATGTTTCTAATCAGAATACATCATTTCTGGGTGGTAACCAATCAAGAAAACACCACAAAACGTTAATGCTTCTATGAGAAGTGTTTCTAATCAGAGTACTTCATTTATGGGTGGTAACCATTAAAGAAAACACCACAAAGCATTAATGCATCTATGAGAAGTGATTCTAATCAGAGTACTTCATTTATGGGTGATAACCATTAAAGAAAACACCACAAAGCACTTATATTTTTATGAGAAGTGTTCTAATCAGATTACTTCATTTATGGATGGTAACCAATCAAAAAAACACCACAAATCACTTATACTTCTATGAGAAGTGTTTCTGATCAGTGTATTTCATTTATGGGTGGAAACTAATCAAGAAAACACCAGAAAGAATTATGCGTCTATGAGAAGTGTTTCTAATCAGAGTACTTCATTTATGGGTGGTAAACAATCAAGAAAACAACAGAAAGCATTTATGCATCTATGATAAATGTTTCTAATCAGAGTACTTCATTTATGGGTGGTAAACAATCAAGAAAACTGCACAAAACACTTATACTTCTATGAGAAGTGATTCTAATCAGAGTCGTTCATTTATGAGTGGTAACCAATCAAGAAAACACCGCAAAGCATTTATGCTTCTATGAGAAATGTTTCTGATCGGAGTACTTCATTTATTTGCAATAACCATTCAAGAAAATACCACAAAGCACTTATACAACTATGTGAAGTGTTTCTAATCAGAATACTTCATTTATGGGTGGTAACCAATCAAGAAAACACCACAAAACATTAATGTATCTATGAGAAGTGTTTCTAATCAGAGTACTTCATTTATAGGTGGTAACCATTAAAGAAAACACCACAAAGCATTAATGCATCTATGAGAAGTGTTTCTAATCAGAGTCCTTCATTTATGAGTGGTAACCAATAAAGAAAACACCACAAAACACTTATACTTCTATGAAAAGTTCTTCTAATGAGAGTACTTCATTTATGGGTGGTAACCAATCAAGAAAATACCACAAAGCATTAATGCTTATGTGAGAAGTGTTTCTGATCAAAGTACTTCATTTATGGGTGATTACAATTCACGAAAACACCACAAAGCATTTGTACTAATTTGAGAAGTGTTTCTATTCAGAGTACTTCATTTATGGGTGGTAAACAATCAAGAAAACACCACAAAGAACTTATACTTCTATGAGAAGTGATTCTAATCAGAGTCGTTCATTTATGAGTGGTAACCAATCAAGAAAACACCGCAAAGCATTTATGCTTCTATGAGAAATGTTTCTGATCGGAGTACTTCATTTATTTGTAATAACCATTCAAGAAAATACCACAAAGCACTTACACAACTATGAGAAGTGTTTCTAATCAGAATACTTCATTTCTAGGTGGTAACCAATCAAGAAAACACCACAAAACATTAATGCTTCTATGAGAAGTGTTTCTAATCAGAGTACTTCATTTATGGGTGGTAACCATTAAAGAAAACACCACAAAGCACTTATACTTATATGAGAAGTGATTCTAATCAGAGTCGTTCATTTATGAGTGGTAACCAATCAAGAAAACACCGCAAAGCATTTATGCTTCTATGAGAAATGTTTCTGATCGGAGTACTTCATTTATTTGTAATAACCATTCAAGAAAATACCACAAAGCACTTATACTACTATGAGAAGTATTTCTAATCAGAATACTTCATTTGTGGGTGGTAACCAATCAAGAAAACACCACAAAGCATTAATGCATCTATGAGAAGTGTTTCTAATAAGAGTACTTCATTTATGGGTGGTAACCATTAAAGAAAACACCACAAAGCACTTATATTTCTATGAGAAGTGTTCTAATCAGATTACTTCATTTATGGATGGTAACCAATCAAAAAAACACCACAAAGCACTTATACTTCTATGAGAAGTGTTTCTGATCAGTATACTTCATTTATGGGTGGAAACCAATTAAGAAAACACCAGAAAGAATTTATGCATCTATGAGAAGTGTTTCTAATCAGAGTACTTCATTTATGGGTGGTAAACAATCAAGAAAACAACAGAAAGCATTTATGCATCTATGATAAGTGTTTATAATCAGAGTACTTCATTTATGGGTGGTAAACAATCAAGAAAACACCACCAAGCACTTATACTTCTATGAGAAGTGATTCTAATCAGAGTCGTTCATTTATGAGTGGTAACCAATCAAGAAAACACCGCAAAGCATTTATGCTTCTATGAGAAATGTTTCTGATCGGAGTACTTCATTTATTTGTAATAACCATTCAAGAAAATACCACAAAGCACTTATACTACTATGAGAAGTGTTTCTAATCAGAATACTTCATTTGTGGGTGGTAACCAATCAAGAAAACACCACAAAGCATTAATGCATCTATGAGAAGTGTTTCTAATAAGAGTACTTCATTTATGGGTGGTAACCATTAAAGAAAACACCACAAAGCACTTATATTTCTATGAGAAGTGTTCTAATCAGATTACTTCATTTATGGATGGTAACCAATCAAAAAAACCCCACAAAGCACTTATACTTCTATGAGAAGTGTTTCTGATCAGTGTACTTCATTTATGGGTGGAAACCAATCAAGAAAACACCAGAAAGAATTTATGCATCTATGAGAAGTGTTTCTAATCAGAGTACTTCATTTATGGGTGGTAAACAATCAAGAAAACAACAGAAAGCATTTATGCATCTATGATAAGTGTTTATAATTAGAGTACTTCATTTATGGGTGGTAAACAATCAAGAAAACACCACAAAGCACTTATACTTCTATGAGAAGTGATTCTAATCAGAGTCGTTCATTTATGACTGGTAACCAATCAAGAAAACACCGCAAAGCATTTATGCTTCTATGAGAAATGTTTCTGATCTGAGTACTTCATTTATTTGTAATAACCATTCAAGAAAATACCACAAAGCACTTATACAACTATGAGAAGTGTTTCTAATCAGAATACTTCATTTATGGGTGGTAACCAATCAAGAAAACACCACAAAGCATTAATGCATCTATGAGAAGTGTTTCTAATCAGAGTACTTCATTTATGGGTGGAAACCAATCAAGAAAACACCAGAAAGAATTATGCATCTATGAGAAGTGTTTCTAATCAGAGTACTTCATTTATGGGTGGCAAACAATCAAGAAAACAACAGAAAGCATTTATGCATCTATGATAAGTGTTTCTAATCAGAGTACTTCGTTTATGGGTGGTAACCAATCAAGAAAACACCACAAAACATTTAAGCTTCCATGATAAGTGGTAATATTCAAAGTACTTCATTTATGGATGATAACCATTCAAAAAAACACCACAAAGCACTTAAACTTCTATGAGAAGTGTGTCTAATCATAGTACTTTATTTATGGGTGGTATCCAATCAAGTAAATAGCATAAAGAATTTATGCTTCTATGAGAATTGTTTCTAATCAGAGTACTTCATTTATGGGTGATAACCAATCAAGAAAACACCATAAAGCACTTATACTTCTAAGAGAAGTGTTTCTAATCATAGTACATCATTTATAGGAGGTTACCAATCAAGAAAACACCACAAAACATTTATGCTTCTACGAGAAGTGTTTCAAATCAGAGTAGTTCGTTTATGGGTGGTAACCAATCAAGAAAACACCACAAAGCATTTATGCTTCTATGAGATGTGTTTCTAATCAGAGTACTACATTTATGGGTGATAACCATTCAAGAAAACAACACAAAGCACTTATCCTTCCATGAGAAGTGTTTCTAATCAGAGTACTCCATTTGTGGATGGTAACCAATCCAGAAAACACCACAAAGCAGTTAAGCTTCTATGAGGATTGTTTCAAATCAATGTACTTCATTTATGAGTGATAAACATTCAAGAAAACACCACAAAACACTTATACTTCTATGAGAAGTGTTTCTAATAAGAGTACTTCGTTTATGGGTGGTAACCAAACAAGAAAACCCCACAAAACATTTATGCTTCTATGAGAAGTGTTTATAATCAAAGTACTTCATTTACGGGTGATAACCATTCAAAAAAACACCACAACGCATTTATACTTCTATGAGAAGTGTTTCTAATCATTGTACTTCTTTTATGGGTGGATACCAATCAAGAAAACACCAGAAAGCATTTATGCATCTATGAGAAGTGTTTCTAATCAGAGTACTTCATTTATGGGTGGTAAACAATCAAGAAAACAACAAAAAGCATTTATGCATCTATGATAAGTGTTTATAATCAGAGTACTTCATTTATGGGTGGTAAACAATCAAGAAAACTCCACAAAGCACTTATACTTCTATGAGAAGTGATTCTAATCAGATTCGTTCATTTATGAGTGGTAACCAATAAAGAAAACACCGCAAAGCATTTATGCTTCTATGAGAAATGTTTCTGATCAGAGTACTTCATTTATTTGTAATAACCATTAAAAAAAATACCACAAATCACTAATACTTCTATGAGAAGTGTTTTTAATCAGAGTACTTCATTTAGGGATGGTAACCAATGAAGAAAACATCACAAAGCATTTATACTTCTTTGAGAAGTGTTTCTGATTAAAGTACTTCATTTATGGATGATAACCATTCAAGAAAACAACACAAAGCACTTATACATCTACGAGAAGTGTTTCTAATCAGAGTACTTCATTGATGGGTGGTAACCAATCAAGAAAACACCACAAAACATTTATGCATCTAGGAGAAGTGTTTCTAATCACAGTATTTCATTTATGGGTGCTAATCATTCAAGAAAACACCACAAAACACTTATACTTCTATGAGAAGTGTTTCTAATCAGAGTACTTTATTTATGGGTGGTAACCAATCAAGAAAACACCAAAAAACATTTATGCTTCTATGAGAAGTGTTTCTGATCAAAGTACTTCATTTATGGGTGATAACCATTCAAGAAAACACAACAAACCACTTATACTTCTATGAGAAGTGTTTCTAATCAGAGTCCTTCATTTATGAGTGGTAACCAATCAAGAAAACACCCCAAAGCATTTATGCTTCTATGAGAAATGTTTCTGAACAGAGTACTTCATTTATTTGTAATAACCATTCAAGAAAACACCACAAAGCACTTATATTTCTATTAGAAGTATTCTAATCAGATTACTTCATTTATGGATGGTAACCAATCAATAAAACTCCACAAAGCATTTATACTTCTATGAGAAGTGTCTCTAATCAAAGTCATTCATTTATTGGTGATAACTATTCAAGAAAACAACACAAAGCACTTATATTTCTATGAGAAGTGTTTCTTATTAGAGTAATTCATTTATGGGTGGTAACCAATCTAGAAAACACCACAAAATATTTATGCATATATGAGAAGTGTTTCTAATCACAGTACTTCATTTATAGGTGATAATCATTCAAGAAAACACCAGAAAGCACTTATACTTCTATGAGAATTGTTTCTAATCAGAGTACTTTATTTATGGGTGGTAACCAATCAAGAAAATACCAAAAAACATTGATGCTTCTATGACAGGTGTTTTTTATCAAAGTACTTCATTTATGGGTGATAACCATTCAAGAAAACACCACAAACCACTTATACTTCTATGAGAAGTGTTTCAATCAGAGTCCTTCATTTATGAGTGGTAACCAATAAAGAAAACATCACAAAACACTTATACTTCTATGAGAAGTTCTTCTAATCAGAGTACTTCATTTATGGGTGGTAACCAATCAAGAAAATACCACAAAGAATTATTGCTTCTGTGAGAAGTGTTTCTGATCAAAGTACTTCATTTATGTGAGATTACCATTCAAGAAAACACCACAAAGCATTTATACTTATTTGAGAAGTGTTTCTAATCAGAGTACTTCATTTATGGGTTGTAACCAATTAAGAAAACACCAGAAAGCATTTATGCATCTATGAGAAGTGTTTTCGATCAAAGTACTTAATTTATGGGTGATAACCAATCAATAAAACACTACAAAGCACTTATACATCTACGATAAGATTTTCTAATTAGAGTACTTCATTTAGGGATGGTAACCAATCAAGAAAACACCACAAAACATTTCTACTTCTATGAGAAGTGTTTCTGATCAAAGTACTTCATTTATGAGTGATAACCATTAAAGAAAACACCGCAAAGCACTTATACTTCTATGAGAAGTGTTCTAATCAGATTATTTAATTTATGGATGGTAACCAATCAATAAAACACCACAAAGCATTTATGCATCTATGAGAAGTGTTTCTAATCAAAGTACTTCATTTATGGGTGATAATCATTCAAAAAAACACCACAACGCACTTATACTTCTATGAGAAGTGTTTCTAATCAGTGTACTTCATTTATGGATGGAAACCAATCAAGAAAACACCAAAAAGCATTTATGCATCTATGAGAAATGTTTCTAATCAGAGTACTTCATTTATGGGTGGTAAACAATCAATAAAACAACAGAAATCATTTATGCATCTATGAGAAGTGTTTCTAATCAGAGTACTTAATTTATGAGTGGTAAACGATCAAGAAAACACCACAAAGCACTTGTACTTCTATGAGAAGTGATTCTAATCAGAGTCTTTCATTTATGAGTGGTAACCAATCAAGAAAACACCGCATAGCATTTATGCTTCTATGAGAAATGTTTCTGATTTGAGTACTTCATTTATTTGTAATAACCATTCAAGAAAATATCACAAAGCACTTATACTTCTATGAGAAGTGTTTCTAATCAGAGTACTTCATTTATGAGTGGTAACCAATCAGGTCCCTGGCGCCCCTGTTTCTTGCGATAACATGTCCGGTCCGCTCCACTAGACAATTGTCTCTTACAAGGATGAACCTCTCCCTCTTACACACCAAAGATGAGAATAGAGGCCAATAAACACATAAGAACATAAACAATGATAGAGAATGAAGGAGATCTCTTGATCTAACAATTTTTACACAAAATTCTAGATTTGGTTAGGCTATTTAAACTTGAGTTTAGAGCAAGGATTTTGCAAGTTGAAATGATAGCTCAAGGGAGGAGAATAATGGTTGTTGCTTAATATTTTGATAAGATAAGTTTTCCAAAGAGAAAGAAGAAAGCAACAACCAATATTTATAGGTGTCCAAATCTGACAGAGAATTAGGTCAGCATCACTTAGCGTTAGAACGCTATCACTATATAGTTTCTACTGTTATAACGCCAAACAAGACAGTGGATGGTTTGAAATTTGAATCTACCGTTATAACGCCAACTTAGCGTTAGTAACAAATACCACAGACTTTACAGACTTAGATATTTTGGTTTTGACAAACACTGATCTTTATAACGCCAAGTTGGTATTAGTAACAGATACCACAGACTTTACAGACTTGGCCTTTTTGGTTTTGACAAACACTTATCATTATAACGCCAACTTGGCATTAGTAACGAACATCACAGACTTTTCTGACTCAGTCCTTTTGATACTTGGAGTAACCTACTGGTATCACGGACTTTTCTTACTTTGGCTCGATTAGCAGGTTTTGAGAAGCTGGCGTTATAACGCCATACTTGGAGTTATAACGTCGGTTGCTGAATTTCGTTTTTATTGCTCTTTTCAATCTCAATTTTAAATATTATAAAGTTACAAAATTAACCTAAGTGATTCTTCATTTTAATATTGATCTTCTGAACTTGTTCTTGAATTTTGTCTTTACCATTTCTCGATTTGCTTTTCCTTTTAGCTCAAAAGCACCTACAAAAATTCTTACAACACAAGAAATTGCAAATTTCAAATGGTTTTGCAAACCAACAAATATGAAGAAATTGTTTAACACAACAACTATAACATGCCAGCGCATCGTAGGATTCCAGAAAAGAATTTTTTCGCACGATCCTAAAAAAATAAAAAATAACATCTATGACTCTGATTTCAAATCTTTCACAACGATGATCCAATTTTTTAGCGTTCACATTCACATGTATTATCTGAGCGCATGCGTTCAGAAATTCAAATTATCAACAACAAAAGTAAAATTGCAATTGTGGATCAAGAGTCATTATGAACGCAGTCTAAACACATTGTTCAAATAACACTAATGAACGCAAAATCTGAACACAGAGTCTGAACGTTGTGTTCACAGGTACTTAATAAAGTTTTAAAAGGACAACAATAACAAAGAAAGATATATGTTGGAGGATAGAGAGAATTAAGAAAAGCCAAATCAATTCATTGCACGAGAACTAATCAATCTTCAATCATATATGGTACGACTACGTTCCGGTCCATGATTGAAAGAGATCGATTATTTCTCGTGGTAACATAGCAATTAATAGGGATTTGCAAACTGGCCGGGGTCGAGTAGGGTCGGATCAAATTTTTCTAGGTCAACGGGTTGGATGAGTTGACGAATTTATCAGATTGAGTTTTGATGGGTAAATCTTTTTTAATCCGTCCGCAAGCTCGTAACTCATCTAAGACTTATGAGTTAGCAATCCGACGGGTTAGGATCAAGTTGGTCTTTTTTTTCTTTTTTTTTAATTTAATGGACCCGAGTTTGGCCGGGTTATTCATGGGTTTGCATGAATTTTGCACGAATTTGCATAGGCCTGCACAAGTTTGTGCGGGTTTGGACGAATTTGAATGGGTTTGAACGAGTTTGCATAAGTCTTGCACGGATTAATGACGGATTTATAACAGGTTAATGACATGTTAGACAGATCAGAACGGGTCGGGACAGATCTTTCTCGGACCGATTTTAACACGATTTTTTCAACAAGATTAACCGCTACCCGTATTTGACCTCGATTTTTTAACAAATCTGTACGAATTTACCGTCAAATCTAATCGAACCGAATCAAACCGCAACCTCAAATTTCCCGTGTAAAATCGACTCATCCGAATTTTATCATATCCCTATCCCTAGCAATTAACAATTTCCAATTAAAAACTTACCACATCACATATTCGCATCAACAAAACTGTCCTGGAACAGTCAGGATTGTACGCTTAAATAATTAATTAATTAATTATATAATAATTGAAGGCCAACAGAACCTTGCACGATATATTGGTGCCAAGACCTCAAAACGCACGGTAGAGATTCGTAATTCGTAAAGAGAGCATAATATGGGCCCATGGTGACCATCAAAAGAGGACAAACGACCATTTGTTTTGTATAGGCTCTCTTTTTCGCACCAACCTATCAGTGTGGGACTTTCTGTGGCTCAGCTATAGAGAAATTGAGTACACTGTTGACTAAATGTCCGTTCCAATTTTCTACTAAATGTAAAATCTACATGGTTATAAATTATAATCCCACATGAGAAGATACAAGTAACCAAAATTGTAATAATGATTATGTAATACCAAATGATTTCATTCTGATAGAGCCACAAAACAGGATCAAATGATTTCGTTCACTGAATTCAAAAAAAAAAAAAAAACCTTGCAACAAAAGATATTTAGATCAATAATTGACTCCATCAATTTATATTTTTACACTTTTTACTGATTGTCAAACTATAGTGTGTTAATAGTTCTGTTCCACGTTGCAACTATCTTGCACTAAAGGTAATTCAAACTATTTTGTTTGATGTAAATTTTACTTTGAAGCGAAGATTTAAGGAAGATAGTTTGCTGAACTTCTTTGTACAAATGTATTTTATAATTTTTCATATTCCAATCAGAGCGTGATATCAAAATATCTAGGAATCATTTAACAAAATAAAAAGTTCATAAGATATCTTCTTTTTCATATATCTTTCTATTTGATTCCCGCGATTCTTTAAATAATATTATTAATAATCAAATTTAAATATTTCAAAAAATACAAAAACAAAATTTCAAATCTACTCCGGACGTGCGTCCCTACAATCAGATTCCTCTCCTATATTTTTATAAAAAAAATATAATTTTTAGAACTACAGGTGGCACTTGCGATCCTAGAATCTAATCACGCATGTGTCATCTACAATGACAATAACAATAAAGTCTTTAGTCCCAAATAAATTGGGGTAGACTAGAAATGAAATCCGATTTGAATCTATTGGGTTTCATTTTCACGAGAGTGACTAGGATTTTATGTTGGCTCGCTAAGTCTATCACAACCATCATTTTTTCGAACTTGGGACCGACTACGTTGAAAACAACACAGGCGGGGTTACGTGGGTGACATATGCGGCCCTAAAATCAAGGCAAATTCACCCATTAATTTAATGTTCGAGATAAGTGTAATATTTAATGGCATCGCAGCTCACACTTACGTGTCTGATCTCTAAGTCTACAAGTGCTACTTTGAGCTCTATGACTCATTTATTTTTTCTTTAAATTTCAGAGAGAAATCTAAGCTTTAGGTACGCAGGTGCAACCGCCCGTCCGAATCTGCTATTATTTTCATAAAAAGTAGGGTTCTATTATTCAAATCTGAGCCGTCTAATTAAAATAGACGGATAAGAATAGACTGGGGGATCTGATAGTTTTGAATCTGATCCGTCCATTCTATTTCAACGGCTTGAATTATAAAAAATTAGTTCCTATTTTTCTTTTTTTAAAAGTAGGGGATCTCAACCAGTAAACCACACCCCAGCCTTTCGCAAATACCATTTTAAAGAGCCGTAAAACCTAGAAAGAAGAAGGAAATTCAGACCAACACTTGGTCTACTATACACCACGCCATTAGAACTCACTTGAGGTCCCACATGTCAGCATTCACAACCATATCATGAACTCGGTTCAGGGAAGGTGGCTCATGTCATGTCCCCATAGAAACAGAATATCAAATATAAAATGTATTATTAAATAAACAACAGTAGGTGGCGAGATACTGGTAGTTAGTTCTCTTTACTTTTTTTATTTTTTCATTTCTAGTTCTAGAAAAGCCCATCATAGTTCACTGAATCACTCTACGCTCTTTCCTCCACTACACTGCACATAACACAGCCCAGAAGAGAAGAGAAAAGAGAAACAAGAGCTTCAAAGCTCAATAGTTTCTGTTTTGTACACTCCGATAGGGTTTCTAGGTTTATCTCTTCTTCTTTCTTCTCAGTTCTCACCTTCTTCAGTCTTGTTTAATTAACCATGGCTAGAGCTCTAGCGCTACTGTTCTTCCTCCTCTTCTTTGTTGGCGGTTCAGGTTAGATCTACCTAGCTTTGTTTATCGTTTTCTAGTTAATTTATGAGGGTTTGTTTTGAGCCTTTTTATTGTAGTCAAAACATTTATTGTACATCTCATTCCTTTCCCGTTTATGTTATTGCGCATTTATTATTTTTTTAATAAAAATTATTACATGAAATTAAATTAATTGCTAATATTCTTTTCAAAAGAGAAAAAGGAAAAGGGGGAATAAATTGCTTAATGTTTCAGCTACGATCTGTTTTCCTCATGCTACCTCTTTCCGTGTATTTGCGTACTTGCTTTAATAATAATCACAAGATATGTAGTTTTTGAAGAGGTTGTTTTATCCTTGGAATCTTTTTTCATTTCTCTCTCTCTACTCTTCAAGTTCTCGTCGCATTTGGAAAGGTTTTGCATGTGTAACAAAACGGTGTATTTCATTTTTTGCAAGACCCCCCCTCTTTGTGTTTGTGTTAGTCTCTTTTACAGCCTAGCTAAATAATCTCATCGTTTGTTCAGAAAGAAGGAATATATGCTTTCTAACACTTTTTATATCTATATATAGCAGCATATTGAGCTTGTCATACATTTGAATATTTCATTTCACCTAAAAACACACTCTCACACACCCAAAAAAAAAGGAAAAAGAAAACACACACGCGCCCAGCCACCAAACCCTTTTTTCCAAAAGGGGGAAAAAGGAAAAAGATGGAGTCGGTGAGAGAGAGATTTAAAGATAATATGTCATTTGACAAGTGCTTTCTTATAGCTATTAATTTATTTTCAAACTTTTTTGTTGTTGACATTGAGTCTAATCCATTTTATAAGAAGAAAATGACAGTAATCTCAGATCAGACCAACATCAAAACATCAAATACCAGTAAAAAACTATAAAATTCCTATGTTCTCTCTTCACTACAAGAATGTAATGTATGTGTTGAAATTCTTCAAAAGGCTACTAATTAAGGTCTCTCTTGGTTTTCAATTATTTGCACAGATGCGGTTTGGTGTGTGTGCAAGTCCGACCAGCCAACCTCTGCTCTTCAGAAAACCATAGACTATGCATGCGGAGCTGGGGCTGATTGCATGCCGATTTTACAAAATGGAGCTTGTTTTAACCCAAATACTATTGTGGCACACTGTTCTTATGCTGCCAATAGCTATTTCCAGAGAAATGGACAGGCTCAAACTGCCTGTAACTTCAGTGAGACTTGCACCATGAGCACCACAGACCCAAGTAAGTTTCTTTTTCCTATTTTACAAGGAAACAAGCTGAAAAGCCCATGCATTTTCAGAAAATTTGCATAACAGACCCTCATTTGTTGAAGAACTATAATTAAGTGTTGGTACCTTTTCATTTTAAAGTATAATGATTAAAAATGACAGCTTGTGTCATCTGACATCATAAGGTCACTCAAGGTTCTATCAAAATTGACGGCAAACCTGCTTGTTTTAATTGAGCTTCTCAGGTTAAAAATAAATAAAAAGTGGAAGAAATTAGTTTTAAAGTTTCTGACAGGATTGGGGCTAAAATTGCAAAGAATATGAAAAGTTTTCTGTATTCCTTCAATATAGTTTCAAGTTAGTTAGTAATGTGAAATACAAAAGCCTGAAACTTTTCACCACTAGCAGTATAACTGAATTGAATACTGATAATCTTGTTACTCTCTCTTGTTTCAGGTTATTCTGGTTGCTCTTATCCAGCAACTGCAACGTATGCAATTTTCACTGCTTTTGCTCTTATTTTATATTAACTCTTGTCGGGTATGTCTTCATCACCCGAGTTCACCGGGTTCTTACCTTTTGGACTTTTGTCCTTCGGGTTCTTGGTCTTCGGATTTGGGTTCCGATTCTTCGAATTCGGGACTTGCGGGACTTCGGAATTAGTATTTCCAACATACTTCCCCTCGCAAGAAAAGAGCCGGAACTAATTCCTTTTTTATCTTCAGTGGCCGGCATGAATTAAAAAAACACCGTGCTTTGTTGTTTACAATGGAATTAGGTCCTGGGGAATATTTCTTGCTTTCCATTTTGTGCTCAATTATCCCATTATTCTCTAGGCACATTAGTGGTCGCATACATATTACTGCATTCATTATTTTAGAAGAACCTAGTAGTACCTCTACTTCTCATGATATGCTATTACTTTTTTTTGAATAAAAGCGGAATATGCTATTACTTGTTAGTTGGGTCTTTACATCACCATGAAATTATGAAATATTGTCGGGTCCTCTTTTGCAAAGTTGAAATTTGCATCTATAATCTACACTCTTTAAAAGTAGCACACCAGTGGAATTGTGGAAAGCTAAATCCTAGATCCATTAGTAGACAATATAAGGCTGGTCAAATGAAATGTGTTTTTTTTTTAAGAAATGAAAGAAAACTCTTCGAGTATATGCCCACAAAAGAGGAAGGTCAACTATGCACAAATAAGAGCCTCTTTTATAGATGTAGCATTCATCCTAATTTATTAGTATCATTAATTTTATTCGTTATAATGTATTTGGTCCTGAATTGCAGTGCTGCTGGAACTTCTGGTACTCCGACATCGGGAACACCGACAAACACGACAGGAACACCTACATCCTTCACCCCAACTGGAACTACCACTGGAGGAACAACTACTGGAGGTATCATGAGCGGCCTGGGTCCCACCGGTACCACCTCTTATGATACTGCCTCAAGCCACCAACCAAAGGCCCAACTTGCTCTCTTCCTATCCTCCATTTTATTCTCACTAGCACTTGCTGTTGTTTAAACACGAAAAAGAACATAAGATATGTAGCTTTTTTCTTTCTAGAGTGAGAGAGTACATGCATTTTGATGGCTTTAATGGAGGAAAGAAGAAAATTAGGAGTCTATCTGGAGACGGCCATTTTGTTGTTTAGTGAGTACAAAAGGGTATTTATTGGGGTGTGGTAGTGCTTCCTTTCTGTTAGAGAGAATGGCTGATTATTGGTGGGAAGGCTGTCTCTTTCTCTATGGAACTTTGTCTTCTTTACTTTTTGTGTGTGAAAAACTCTCTCGCTAATCGTTTTCTTTAGTTTTTCTATTTGGTTGTAAATCCAGGGAGGAGGTGGCAAATTTATTAATTCTATGCAATATTTTTATATGGCTTGTCACTTTTATTTCTTTTCTTCTCTGTTTTTACAAATTATTTGTTGTCTTTATTTATTTATTTGGTTTTTGTTGTTTTGTTACTTTTGTTGTTCTACGAAGGTTTTACCCGTCATTTTTGAAGATACGTCAAATCTTTTGCAGTTTTGCATTACTTTATAAGCAATTAAAATATTAGAAATTCAAATCACAAATGTGAAAGTGCCGATTTCGTTAAAACTCTTTACTCATCAGAGGTGTGAAAAAAAAATGCTAATTTAAAAAGGCTAAGAGGCCCAGATTGATTTGTGTTTATAAATCGTTCTTTGTGAGTTCACCATTTTTTCCTACTCACAGTAGTTGCTTGTACAAAACTATTTTGAAAAATTCAGAAAAAATGTATGTACTTGTGTACTTCCACAATGCCGCGCAACATTCATACAAATTTGTGGGCTTATATTCATATTTTATCAACGGGGAAATTTGTTGGGTGCGAAGATAATTTGTTCATCAAATAATATGAAATATTATTTGATCGCAAAATAAGATGATGAGTTACTTGTCTTTTTTTATTTAAAAATATTTGATAGAGAGAATATCTATTTGATAGATATTTTATTAATTAGCATTAAATATGTTTTTTGTCCTCAAGTTATTTCAGGCTATATAAAGATATTTAGACTGCTTGTAATCATCACTAACATAATAGCTTTCTTAAGCTTGTAATTGTTTATTTTTTATAAACAATATTAGGTCACCGATGTTTGTAGTTTGTTCACCACAGGTCTGGTTCTCCACAATTCTAGTGTTATTTTATAGGATATTTTGGTCAGTTTGACATTAAAGTCTTCTAAGGATTGTATCATCTATAACACTTGGACACAACTATTCACCGCCACATATTCGGCTTTTGCGATAGATATGGCTATCGAATGTTGTTTTCGGCTTGACCAAGAGATTAACAAATTCCCAAAAATTGACATGTGCCACTAGTGCTTTTTCAATCCACACTATCATCGGTAAAGTCTACATCAGTATAGGCTATCAAGTTAAAGTTCAAATTTCTATCATATCAAAGATCTAGACCAAGAGTACCATTAACATATTTTAAGATTCTTTTGGTAGCTTTGAGATGTGACTCATTTGCCTTGGATTGGAATCGGGCACATAAGCAAACGACATACATAATGTTCGGTCTACTTTCCGTCAAGTATAAGAGACTAACAATCATGCCTGATAGGTGTATGTCCACATCAACACCACCATTGTCCAAGTCAAGGTGCACATTATCACCGACAAAGTCTGCATCGGTATAGGATATCAAGTTAAAGTTCGAATTTATATCATACCAAAGATCTAGACCAAGAGTATCTTTAACATATTTCAAGATTCTTATGATAGCTTTGAGATGTGATTCATTTGCCTTGGATTGGAATTAGGTACATAAGCAAACGACATACATAGTGTCTGGTCTACTTTCCGTCAAGTATAAGAGACTAATAATCATGCCTCGATAGGTGGATACGTCCACATCAACACCACCATTGTCCATGTCAAGGTTTACATTCATTATCATAGGTGTTTTGCTTGGCTGTAATCTTCTAAGTTGAACTTTTTGACAAGGTCTTGTGCATACTTCTCTTGATTGATGAAGATGTCTTCCTTCATTTGCTTCACTTGAAGACTTAGAAAGAACTTGAGCTCTCCAGCTAAACTCATATCAAATTCACTATGCATACAAGAAGAAAACTATTCGGCAAGAGCTGGATTAGTTAAAACAAAGGTGATATCATCTACATAGATTTACACAAGAAAGAATATCTTTTTCTCTTTTTTTAGTAAAGAGAGTCACATCATCAATACCCCTCACAAAATCATTGTTAGTGAGAAAATAACTTAACCTACCATACCAAGCCCTAAAGGCTTGTTTGAGTCCGTATAAGGCTTTGGTATGTTTCAACACATGGTTTGAAAAGTTTGGATTAACAAATCCTTGAGGTTGATGCACATAAACCTCTTCATCTATATATCCGTTTATAAATGCGCTTCTAACATCTATTTAGTAAAGGGTAAAACATTTAAATGATGCATAAGCAAGAAACATACGAATGGACTCTAATCTAGCAATCGATGCAAATGTTTCTTGAAAGTCAATGCCTTTTTGTTGAGTGTTACCTTGAGCTACCAACCTAGTCTTGTTTCGTACTGCTGAACTAAGCAACTTTTTTGATTTGACAATTGCAAAACAAATGCAATCTAACATATATTTATTGTGATAATGTGTGTAGGTACACAGCTTGTGCAAGGCAAAACAAGGCATAACAAGACGATAGATGATGAAGCATCTTGGAGTACTAGGACTTGGTTTTTGGAACCATAAGATAGAATTTTCTATTTCTAAGTTTTTATTTTCAAGGATATCGCATTTGGAATCAAGTCGAAACAAGTCAAAATAGTGCATATCGATGTTGCATATCGATATATGGGAAAGCCATTTGGATGATTAAGAACAGAAAATGATCGTCACATATTTAAGAGCCATATCGATGTATCGATTGGCCTATCAATATGTGTTTTTATCATGCTAATAAAATAACTCTAGATTATACCAGATTCGGTCGCAAGCGCACGACCTAGTCGGATAGTACTTGGGGTGTCAAATTCACAAGAACAATTCAATTTACTGATTCTTAAACTGTTTACTAGTCTAAGCAATTTGAAGTGGCTGAAATTTATCAACTAAAGATTAAAAAATGTTCTATGGTAAATGAAACAAGATTTCATTTGTAAGACGAGTCTATGGCTTTCAGAATTTTCACTCTCCACTCTTTCATCTACTCTACTCGAAATACAAAGGATGTTTATTTTGTGTGAGGCTAATATATCATAATTTAGATATTAAACCTAATTTCTTGAATTTAACATCATATTTGAATTATTTCTGGTGTTTCCTATCAAAGCACTACCTTCAATAATCCAGATTATTTAAACGTATACGATCAATTCAATATCTTAAATCCACACGTCTCCCCTCGGTACATATATGTGACTTAAATTGATCAAACTCCTAAATTATTGTCTAACCATTAGGTACCGACTTGAATTCGAATTATTTCTAAGGTCCGGGTTCTAATTTCTAATTTTTCAATTAAAGAATTAAAATTCTCAGATTTCATAAATTCAATTACGAAAATATGACAATTACTAGAAATAATCATCACAAGATAAATCCATTAAAGCATATCCGAGTACAATAAATAAAAAGAGTTTCGAATTACATTCCTAAGCCTCGCCAAAGCTTAGCCGGCCATGGCGAAAAAGAGAAAAGAGACGAGTGAAAAAGTCATACCTAATGAGAAAGAAACGATAAAAGAACTAAACCGAAAATCTTGTCGAATCTCTCCTCCAATCTTCTCTTCTAGGACTTGATCAATTATTTCCATGTTTTCTCTCTCTCTCTCTCAACTCTCTTACAGATCAATTCTGAATAAAATAAAGCATCCCCTTATAGGGGGTTTGGAGTATTTTTTAAATCAATCTGCAGTTCAAAATTCGTATATGTGCCAAAGGATGCCAGTTCTATGCAAATAAATTTGTCTAAGTACCAAACTGCACAAGGATGGAGGCCGAAATGGCGCCCTGTCATTTGGTTCTGGCGGTTCGCCATTTCTCTACTATAGAGGAGGTGAGCAGGTGAATTTGGTTAAGTACTGCATAAGGCTAAAGGCTGAAATGACGTCCCGCCATCAGATTCTTGCAGCTCGCCATCACTCCAAGGGATGAATTTCTAGGATTTTGGCTAAGTTATAGAGTTCCTCTCTTGGAGAGCAGACATTACACCCCGCAAGGTCTTGATTACGGCCTGCAATGTCTCTCTTACACTCTCTTGGACCCATGGAAATTGGTTAGTAGTGGATTTTCTCTCTTGAGAGTTTGTCTTGCACCTTGGAATAATTTTTGCTTACGATTTAAGCATTGGCTCCATACTGGTGATATGCATATGGGACTTGAGCTTTCTGCAACCCTGATTTTCTGTTGCGCAATGGTTCGTATTTTTGTCGTAATTTCTTCATTCGAACTCTGATTTTGATGATTCAAAGTGTGTTGCCAAGTTAAGAACAAGCTCTACAGATTTGGCACAAGATCATTGACATTTCATTATTGATTCCTGCACTTAAATTGCACAAAAGTAGAGAAGTATCTCAAACTCATAAAAAATATATGCAAATAAAACTAAATTTACAAATTTTGATTGAAGTTCACAAAGAAAAACCCTAAGTTATATATAAAGAGAGAGAGGGGGGATCTGTGGCCTCCTTCTCGTAGCCTCCTGCACCATTTTCACCAAAATCAATGAATATGACCAATCCGGACCATTCAAAACATTACTTATATTAATATAGACTTGGAGACTAAATTTGACATTTTTTTTGAATTTTTTACTATTTTATCGGACGGGTTGAAAATTGGATGTCTATAAGTCGTTAGATAAATCCAATTTTCAACCCGTCCGATAAAATAGTAAAAAAAATAAAAAAATCTAAAATTTGGTATCTGAGTTGATATTATTATGAAGAATGTTTTGAACGGTCCGAATCGACCATTTTCATTGACTTTGATGAGGAGGGATCTGTAGCCGCCAAACTTCCAACCACTCGTAATCGCTCCATGGTAGCAAATGTAAATGACTGATTCGAACTGTTGAAAACATTATCCATATTAATATAGACTTGGAAACCAAATTTTACATTTTTTTGAATTTTTTATTATTTTATCAGATGGAATGAAAATTTATTTATCTAACGATTTACAAACATCCAATTTTCAACCCTTCCGATAAAATAGGAAAAAAATTCCAAAAAAATATAAAATTTGGTCTCCAAGTCTACATTAGTATGGAGAATGTTTTCAACATTCCGAATCGACGATTTACACTTGGTATGATGGAGCGGTTGCGAGCAGCTACGAAAAGGATGACGGCTACGGATCCTTCCTTTCTCTCTCTCTCTCTATATATATATATATATATAGTTAGGCTAAAGTACTTTATAAAGCACGAAAGTGCATTTAATTTAGATCCACATCTCACAATACAAAGTGCAAATGGCTGATCCGGACTGTTGAAAATGTTGTCCATACTAAAATCTACTTGTAAACCAAAATTTTCATTTTTTTAAAATTTTTACTATTTTATCAGATAGGTAAAAAACTCAGCAATCTAATGATTTACAGACTTCCAATTTAACAAATTTTATTCCCATCCAATAAAATAGTAAAAAAATTTCAAAAAATGAATTTTTTTGTTTCCAAATAGATTTTAGTATGGACAACATTTTCAACGGTTCGGATCAGTCATTTGCACTTTATATTGTGAGATGTGGGTCTAAAGTATATGCATTTTTGTGCTTTATAAAGTACTTTAGCCTAACTCATATATATATGATTTGCACTTATCAATGAACCCTATCGATATATCGACATCCCTGCTTAGAAGACTCGATTTTGACTAAGTCAGTAGAGAACTTTTTGAGAGGACTGTCACAATAAATCGATAAATATATCGATGTCATAACGATTTATGAATCAATATATCGATATACTCTATCGATATATTGATATAGGCGGAATCAGACCTCCTCTGTTATGTACAATAAGGAGCTGATATCTTTCTCCTCTCTCCAGGAATACTACCTACGCTCATTCTTACAATCTGCGAGCGATCAAAGCTTTCCCTATCATCATCATCTAATAATCTATTCTAGAAACCTTTTGATTAACCAAGCTATACTTTTAATGTTTTTAATGAAGGCTAAAATGGATATTTTACACATTTGAAATGAATTTTATTATAAAATAATAAAATGAGTAAATTTGTGAGTTTTTTTAATTTCGAAGGAAAATACATAATACTCAAATTTAGAGAGAAAATGCGTAATATTGAAGATTTTGAATGATATACATGAAATTCTATCTTTATTTTAAATTAGTAAAAAATAGAGGAAAGAGATCATCAAGTGATGACAAGTATCTTGTAAAAAAGTTAAGTTCCTACCGATTTTTAGATTACCCGAGATAATAGTGCCTCCGCGGTTATTTGACAGGAAATTAGTAGGAGTGTACAAGATATTCGTGACTCGTTCGTGTTCGACTAGTTAATAATTTGTTCATTAACAGCTCGAGCTGTTAACGAGATAAACTGACCAATTCCTTGATAAACAAGCCGATCTCGAGCTGGACAAGCTCAGCTCGTGTATATCGAGCCCTAACGAGTTAATCTGGACCTTCGAGCTGGTAATCACCATTTCTAAATAAATCTTTGTTGGCTCAAACTTTCCTAAGTTTGTTGATTTGTAAAACCAAATTGAATTTAACCATTTCTTGTGTATTAAGATTAATTGTAGGGGCATTTAAGCAAAAGAACACAAGAAATGATCAAGGATGATCCAAGAGCAAGTTTAGAAGATCAAAATAAAGATGAAGACTTGCTTAGGTTAATTAGATCTTAGTTCTATTTAAATTTGGGTATAAAAGAGCAAGAAAATCCAAACCAAACAGTAGATAGCGTTATAACACTATCTTTGGCGTTATAACGCTACATGTCCAAAATGGTAATTTCTGACCAAAACCTACATCGAACTGAGATAGCATTATAACGCTAGATATTATAACGCTAAAATGCTGAAATATTCAAAATGAATTTTAAAATAGAAATTGAATCAATAAAATTTCAAAACATCAATAATATGTCTTAGATATAATTTAAGTTTAGGAATATAAACTTTATTTGATCAAAAACATCATTTGGATTAGTAGCAAAATAATTTACACAAAATTGCAGAGAGTTGGCGTTATGACGCTATACTTGGCGTTATAACGCTAAGGTAAGTTCAGGCGCCAAAATTTAGCTAAGTAATGAAAATTTCTGTAGGAATTTGGTATAGCGTTATAACGCTACATATGGCATTATAACGTCAGACAAATCCCAACGGTCAAATGTACTATCCTGACACAAGATATCGTTATAACGCTATGTTTTGTACATAGCTTAGCGTTATAACACTATGAGAAAATTGTACGATCAAAATCCAATGGTCATATTATTTGTCCTGACCCAAGATAGCGTTATAACATTATGATGTACACATGAAATAGCGTTATAATGCTTTGTGGCGAAGGAATGCTTTTTGCCAGAATTAAGCCCTATAAACCCTTCTCCCTCAACAATTGGATCTGTTGTTCTACTCTATTCATTTAACACCATTACCATAAACATTGAGCTCTAAATCTATAACCAAATCCTTGCTCTTAATCCCAAGTTTAATTAGCTAAATCTAATCTAGAGATTTTAGAGAGTTGGTTGTTTGAGTGATTTTCTAGCTTAATCTTCCAATTAGCAAATTGTTCATTAGATTGTGAGTGTGTGTTGCCTTGAGCTCCACCAGAGTGTGTAAGTGAGTTCAAGGAAGTCGACTCGATTCTCCACCGGTGTGTGTAAGCGAGATAGAGTCCGGCGTCGGGTTAGGGTTGGCGGCTCCACCGGTGTGTGTAAGAGAGCCCCATTTTCAAAGTTGTACGCTAAACAACGAGTGTTTTGTTTAGTGGAGCGGATCGGGCTTGTTACCGCAAGAAGTGGGGGCGCCGGGGATCCAGAGACGTAGGCGAGGCCTTTAGTGCAAGCTGAACTCCGTCAACACGCGATTGAGCATTTATTTCCTTTATCTCTATTTTATTTACTCAATTCAATTAGTTAAATCGCTTGATTTGTTTGTGAATTGAATTGAGTTGTGCTTGAATTGCTTGATTTGGGAATTAATTAGAATTGCTTGTTGAATTGCTCAATTGAATTACTTGCCATAATTTGTGAAATTTGCAATTAGGTCCCTATTAGGTTGAACCGAGCTAAAATTAGTTAAGCACCTAGACCCCTAGGTTCTACAATCTTCACTCTACGATTTTATAATTTTATTATGGTTTCTTAAAATATTTTGTCATTTTTCTTGCAAACAAGTTATAACTTTGAACTATACGGACTAGTATTTGACATATTATTTATCCTCATACAAGATATACACGAGCCAAACAAGCTAGTTCTAGTCTTAACGAGACAAACTCGAGTTGATATTCTCAGCTCGTGACCACGTGTAGTACGACGTAAGAGAAAATTTCTTACACTCTTAAAACACAACGTAAAAACAAAAAAATATTTACGTAATCATTTCGCATTTTTTTTATGGTCAATTTAATTGATCCGGCCCAAGCAGACGCCCAAGCAGAAAGTCTCCTTAAAACCTTCCTCCCCCTCCTAACTTCATCCACTACCTTTTTTCCGATCACAACTCACTCCTTCGCTCTCTAACAAATACCAGAATCAGTAGACCTAGTTTCAGTTATTTCAATCCATCGCCATGGATACGACGCCGCAACAGCAGGAAGAGCAACAGGAGCTATTGCGGAGGTTAAGAAGCCAAGTGCCAAATCGGAACCTACAACAGCCGCCGCCGCCGCCCGGTGATGTCTCATCCATCGCACCCATAGTGCTAATCGTTTTCTCCCTTCTCTTTGTGGTAATCTATTTGCTAATAGTTATATTTATTTCCTTCTTCGATTTCGATTAGAGATGGAATCCCTGGATGATGGGGCATCTTTTCGAATTAGTAATGTGAACTGGTAGTATTGTACAGAGTTACTATTATCACATTGCATCCATTTTGAACTTGATCTCCTATGTCTTTTGTATCTCGGTTCTAGTGTAATTGTCTTCTTTAATATCAGAACGCTGTATTTTAGTAATTTGAATTGCATTTGTCACACAACTTTTAGAGAAATTAGTACTTGTGATATTGGAAGTAGAAAGCAGAATGGAAGTACTTAGTGGCTTCTTTAACCAGTCTATTCTTGTACAGGTACCATAAAATACAAAATATATATTTGGTTAAGTTGATATTGAGTCTATCTTGATTCAGTTGAAGCTTGTCTTACTGGCTCAAATGTGTGAAAAATTTTCTAGGTGGGATTTCTATCGATATCATCTGGTGGTAACTTCTTAATCTTGCACCAAGTCCCCGAAGGTCACGTTGGTGTTTACTGGATAGGCGGTGCTCTGATGAAAACAATAACTGATCCAGGTAGTTTATTCTAGAAGACAATCATTTGTGTTTGAGATGCCCCTTCTTTTTTACTTACGCTGATGTAGATTTCACTTTTTAGGTTTTCATCTGATGATGCCTCTTATTACCAAGTTTGAACCAATACAGGTCACACTTCAGACAGATCTGGTGAAACTTTGAGTTCCTTCACATCTATCTTGGAAGATAATTTAATTTTGTTCACATTTTTTGCCACAACGTAGAATGGCTGATCAGTCACTTTATTATATCTAGTTATCTATCGTTATTTACAAATACACTGTCACAATTTATTTTATTTTTTTGAGAAAAAGCAGGGTAAAACCTGCCTGTTTCATTGAAACAGAAAGCCCTAATACATCATCTAACTCCTATAAAATCTATCACAGTTTTCCAAACACCAAAACAATACACTGTCACAATTATTCTAGCCTTTTGGTGTAGCAAGTGGTTATATAGATTGTAGCCTCCATTTTATATGATTTGATCAACAAGAAGGATAGTTCGCGTGCTTTCAAGTTTTTCGTTATGACAGTACAAGTACATATGGCTAGTGTTAAGTGCTCTCTAGTGTGCAAACTGAAAAGTGCTTACAAACTATGGCAAATTCTGCTATGGATCAAAATTAACTTGATTTTACTACTATCGATGCAAAATCAACTTGATTGTACAATTATTGATGATGATCAACGAATACAATTAATTTGAGTTTAATTTTTTTATCCATAGAAGACACTCACAAACTATAAGGTTTTTCCGATGAGCTTTTGTAGTATAGTGTTTCTTTAAAAAAGAAGCTATTAAATGAAAGTTATAGACTTTCTTAATATATTAAAACCCAGTATTTGATAATTACGATTGATGAACCTGTGCCTAATCACCAAATTGGTACTTTGAATGAATTATTAGATATACCATCTCAAGCATTAAAAACAATTCATTACATGTCATGAAGTTTACAATCATTTAACATTTTTTTCTGGATTAGGTTAGAGATATTCCATGTGGCACAAAGGGTGGTGTTATGATCAGCTTTGACAAAATAGAGGTACCTGAAAAATAACAATTGCTATTTGGTTTCCGGGCGGCACTTTCGTGAAAATTGTTGTTTCTAACTGAAATAGCAATTAGGTTGTTAACCGACTAAGGAAAGATTATGTGTATGACACCTTGCTCAATTATGGTGTTCACTATGACAAGACATGGATATATGACAAAATACACCATGAGATAAACCAGTTCTGCAGTGCTCACTCCTTACAACAAGTCTATATTGACATGTTTGATCAGGCAAGTCAGTCAACTAGTTTTTTTTTGTTTTTTCACAGAATCTTGATGTTACCTGTGTATTACAATCATGCCACCATTTACGTAAAATGCCATATTTCAGATAGATGATAAAATGAAGGAAGCCATACAAAAGGATTGTACTCAGTATGCACCTGGAATCGAGATCATAAATGTTCGTGTTACAAAGCCAAATATTCCTTCAAGTATAAAAAGAAATTTTGAACTCATGGAGGAGGAACGCACTAAGGTCAGCTTCACAAGTACCACTCTTGCATAATGCTTCTATGTGAATATTTCGGCTGGTTACAAGATAGATAAAAGGCATTGTAGAATTTTTGTAAGGAAGAATTAGTTTGAAACCATAAATTTTTTTATTTCAGTATAAGATTGTAATAGATTAAGCCTTTTGAAATGGGAAAATAACAATGTAAAATAGTTTGTGGGGTTGATCATCTCGTTTCGAGATGGAATTTCTTACTGGTTTCTTGTTTTCAAAATAGCACGGGTCATGGTTTCACACATTTGGGGAAAAAATAAATAATAGAATATAGAAAGGGAAGTCAGAATCAAAACCTCATTCATGAATATGAGATCTTAAAAATGTATGATAAGGCAGAAAGAATATATATTATATAATTTTTCAAATCTGCTGTATAACATTCTCAACTTTACAGGAAAAAAGGAACCCAAACATTAGGTTTACTTGATTGAAATGATCGTGTCATGCTTTGTAAAATTTAGGCACTTGTTGCAATAGAGAAGCAGAAGGTGGCAGAGAAGGAGGCCGAAACACAGAAGAAAATTGCAATGTCAGAGGCAGAGAAAAATGCTCAAGTGAGCCTTATTCTAATGAAGCAGAAGCTGATGGAGAAGGACAGTGCCAAACACCAAGAGGCTATTGAGAATGAAATGTTTGTTGCTCGTGAGAAGGCTCAGACAGACGCCAACTTCTACAGGTACGATCTCTACCTCTAGGAGTCTACATTTGGTATTATCTAGCCTGACATGTAACTTTTAATATTGGTGTTGGTATGGTTGTACCCATCTTCGTATAGTATTTTGTGATGTACCAGGGAGCTTATATATTTGTGGGCAGTGCGTGTTTCTTTATGTATAAGTCTGCCTGCTGATGGCAAACTTGTACTTTTGGCATTTAGATGAGCGTAGTTTTTTTTTTCTTCTATGACTATTTATACTCCCTGGTATGATAATTAAGTTTGGCCTCTAAATGATGTTATTGAAAGGGAACAACGATATGTAAATAGAAGGAAATTCAATACTAGAGGGAAAAAGGCCTGAATCTGTTACTTCCTGGTGAGTTCTCAACATTTTCTGAGAGTTAAGAGTGATTATTCTAGATTTTTCTTTTTCTCTATATTTGAACAGGGTGATGAAGGAAGCAGAAGCAAACAAGCTTAAACTTACACCTGAGTTCCTTGAGCTAAAGTTCATCGAAGCTATTGCAAATAACACCAAGATTTTCTTCGGGGATAAGGTAAAGAATATGGTTTCTCTTAAGCATCACGCCACGTGACCTGTTGATATGCAGTTCAGATCTATTCTGGTATAACACCAACACTTGGTGGTGCTGGACCAAAACACAAGTATACTTTCCATATATAATTTATCAACTTTTTGTTGATACTTGTTTTTTTTTATTTGTCATGGGTTACCTTATGTAGATAAACTGAAATTAAGCTTAAGCCAGGAGTTGAAACTATGGCTCAGCCTACTTCAGATCTTTGTTTTGAGGAATTAATTTTGAGACCAAAATTTTTATACTGAACCTTTTTATTCTCATTGCCAAGCTGGACAGAAAAGGTATGTAACAGTTGGATTTTGTATGGATGGATACACATCATCCAACTTGTAGTTGTGTGAATTATAATTATTTTGGTTCATCATTTTTTTTTTCATGCATAAACAAAACATTCAGCAAAATTTGATTGTGTAGGTGCCTAACATGATAATGGATCAGCGACTGATGGGGAATTTCTTGAATGGAATCAAGAGAAAAGATTTAATTGACGCACAATAAGTACCATGTCATGCTCCTCGTTTCCTACTGCATGGGGTCAATGCAAATATATTTGTGTTTTGTAGTTGCATTGGTTTGCATGTAAACTCAGCTTATTTGCTATTTAAAATAAACCTATATATATTAAAAGAGAGGTGAAAGTTCTGTAAATAATTTGGTGGTGTATTTTGTTTCGTTTTCTTTGTAGTTTTCCTTTCGTCGAGTTACTTTGTATTTTACCAACTCTTGTGATTTCATTATTGTTTTTTTCTTTTCAACGTGGGTCTCCAGATCTTATCTTGCCAGATGCTAGACATTTTCTGAGGAATTACATCGGCGCTTTTCAAAATAACATTCTTTTGGATAGTGCACTATTTTAATTTAATATTTTGTCAAATGAATCTTAATATGTTTAATATATTCGAAAATAGTGCATGAAATAGCTAAACTTGTATTGTAATTCATAGCTGAAATACTTGTAATTCAATTATAGAATGTGATTATTATTTAATTATGTTGTATTATATTTAGCAATTAATAATATATTAATATATTTAGAAATTAGCATATATATCATTATTTTTATTTATTTTATTTATTGTTGTTGTTTATGTTCTTATTATTAGTATCACCATTATTACTATTATATCATCATCATCATCAAACCGTCATCATCGTCATTATAATTATCAATATTTTCACTATTTTAAAACAATCGTCAAACAACATTTTTGCCTTTTCATATAGTAAAAATATCAGTTTTCTATCATTCTTTTTTTCAAAATAATACTCATTTAGTATCATTCTATTTTTACTATTCGGATTGCATTCTTCTGTCATTGTTGAGTGAGCCAATACAAGCAACATAGTAACTCAGAACATTACTACTCACTTTTAAATTTTGATTTATCATGCTTATTAATTTTGTTATATCTCAATTTTATTGGGAACAAAAAATTCTATTTGCATTGTTTTAAGTACCGGTATTGAATTTTTGAAAGTGAATTATTTTATGAATATTGATTCTTTTATTATTATTTGGAACCACTTTTAAAAACATAAAACATATACATTAAAAAAAATTAAAAATTTGTATCCTACAAAATTTTGATAAAGAAATCATTGAACATGACAAATTCAAAATTTAAAAGTAATTAAAAATATTTTTGAATTAAGAACATGAAAATCTCGATATTCTTGAATGCATCGTAAATTTACACATCTCACACTCTCTTTTCTATTTCGAGTAAATTAAACAGGAGAATCAAGAAAGTACACAAAACATAGATAGCTTCTAAAAGAGCACTTTCAACTACTGGAGACTCAAAACCAGACCCAAAAAAAAAAGAGCACTCATTCGGCTTCATACCAGAACGTAAGCAGTGCCATTATTTCTTGATGTCAAACACACTATAAGTTTTAATGTCTTAAGAGTTAAGTCAGCAATATAATCAGCTTTTGATAAGAATAAATTTGGCTACACGGTATTAATTATAATTAGTCCATCAACAATTATAATTAATTCATTTTAATTTTATATGTATTCGTATCCAAAACTTAGCGAATTACATATAATATCATTTCTTAATTAGTCACATTTATACATCATATCTCATATTAATCAATGTAATATTAGTGATAATATTTGATATATTAATCATATAACACGTAGCCCATAAATTTATTCATTAGATTTGACATCTCAATTTCAAGAATATCTCACATGAACAAGTGTGCTCTTATTGATTATATATTACTTTTCTTTATCGCATGCAAATGACTTTCCATTCGTATTTCTTAAACAATTCGGTCCACTAGCTATAGCAACAAAGAAATTGAGCGGTGTTTCACACATTCACTTCGTGGTTATCCTGACTTAAATCACAATGTCAAATATAACTGGATGACATTAATCATATTTGGACATATAGTTCAAAAATTACACGCAAATGTGATTACACGTGCCTATTTCCGATTGAGTCATCTTTATTCTTTTATTTAGTGAGCTCAATACTTTAAAGACATAAAACAATGAGATTCATAATGTAACTTGCATATATCATAACTTGTTACAATTAATAGCATAGAACAAAATTTCTCAAAAATCAGACTCACATATTTTCCTCAAACTATCTCAAGTAGAAACTACATCCATACGAGCAACATTCTCACAAAACTTCTTAGGTGGTAGACCTTTTGTGAGTGGATCTGCAATCATGGACTATGTACTTATATATTCAATCATTAACTCATTGTTCTGCACTCTATCTTTGATATAACTAGAGAACTTATAAGATTACTTCAGCCTTATTAAGTTTCTAACATTATCATGCATGATTTATTTATTGTCACAACATAACTTGAATGATATATCAAGTTCATTACATGCAATAAAGTGACATCTTTATGAAATCATACATTGAAATCAAATTTGGTACATTTAAAGAACTCTAAAACTTTTCCATATCTGATATGTGAGTATATAGTCTTTTGTTCGCTATAAATCTTTTAAGATCTCTTATCTGTATTCTAAAAAATCTTATTTTAGTTACCTTTAATTTAATTTTCTAAGTATTTTCTTAATCATGTTAGCATACAACAAAATATCTTGACGTGTGTAGATTAACATGTATCTAACGTCTACAACAATGAGACATGACTACTTAGACTTTGTACATTGCTTTTATTTCTTAATCAATTAAGGACATTTATCTTAATTTTTATTTCTTATTTATTAAGACATATCTTATTTTTGTTTTACTCGCACAAAACCTGAATAATCTAGTTTATCAAGTTTCACTGTAAGTCAAAAGAGATCTTAACTTAATAATATTTCAAATATCTTTATTGGGATCCTTAAACATCATATATATTATCTTGAATTTGCAATATATAAACTTAATGAAAAATTCTTAGGTTGCATTTATAGATTGTTTCGTCTCTATTGCTATTTCAGAAACAATCACCCTTAATATCTATTTAAAACTTTCAAAACACAGAGTGCCAATAATTCTTTTAAAGAATCTTTAAGCAAAAAAAATTTATAACCAAAATCTTATATATGAAGGTTTTACCGTTAAAATTTTAACTTTATATTTCTCAACATTACCATCTAAATTTCGTATTGTTTCAAATATTCAATTGTATCAAATATGTCTAATACTTTAAGGTAATGAGAAAAATATTCAAATGATACTATCGATAGGTACTTTCATCTTCCTGTATATAAGATAATTATTTTACTTTTTAGAGTACAAAATTATTTCGCTGGTCATGTTTATCTAGAGACTTGAAAACACAACTTTGTAGTTATATGCATATAATCTTTCAAAAAAATTGCAATCTTTTCTCTTTAGAAAATTTGACACTTGCACAAAAATTCATTGAAAATTTTCATTATTCCCAAAATCAGAAATAACAACTAAATTATTAAGCAACACAAATATCTTATTTCAAAATACCCACTGAATTATAGACAATAACATCGCATGAATCAATGCGTCTATTTGGACATATTTTGGGTCTATATGTGTTCTTAATATATTGTTGAGTCTCTAATTGAATCAACACAAATATCTTATTGCAAAACACACATGGGCTTTTAGTCAATAACATTGTAAGTAACAATGCTTCTATTTGGACCTGCTTTGGCTCTATATTTGTTATCAATATACTATTGAGACTCTTATTTGAGATGGAGTTTGTCTAACGATAAAAGACTAATTTTTTATATGTAACCTTGAAAAGATTTTGAATAAGATCAGAACCTTACTCCTAAATATTATTCTCACTAGTCTTAACACGAATTAGAACAAAATCCGAAATTTGGTTCTGAATATTATTCTAATTCATGTTTTTTTCTTCAAAAAATGTCTAATAAATATTATCTTTTATCACATCCCCTACAAGCTCTATATCCTCACAGAATTCTGTATTTTATATAATGTCTCAATTATTATGTGTTTTATAAGTTTGTAATAACTTTAAATACATCTTTAGTGAGAATTCATACCTATTCAAAAAGCAACTTATGTTCAATTTATACATCTTTAATAATTTACATTTATTAAAGTGTCTAGCTTTATTTGAACCTATCCATACACCCGAATGATTCAAATATAGATTTAAATCTCTTTATGATTTAATAAGTTGCTTTTAGTAAGTATTTCATGATATATATTACTTTATGCTGCAATATATTGAACTTCTTCTCATAGATATTATACAATATATAATATATGTACTTTAATTGTGTATTTTATTTTCTTTTATTGCGAAAAGAATTCAACAATATATTACTTTGACAAAAATTCATCTAAAATCTATTATCTTTCAAGAACCTTGACTTTAATGATGACATAGGTATCCATATCTCTATCAAATGTCTATCTTTTTGTATTATCCATATAAAATGAATTATAGATATGACGTCTGTTATTCTGTTGGATTCATATTTCATCCTTTCTTGTTTCTTGATATTGACAAAATACATTATACATGTCATTGATTGACAACTTGACAGTTAAATTTATTCAAATTATTTTGTATTAAATTTGCAATACATAAATAACAGGTCTCACCTGAAGGTGTACTAAATGAAAATTAAACTTGTCTTATTTTGAATTATAATGAATTTAAGTTTCTATTTCAAATTAAGTACATCTTAATACTTGTCTTAATTAGAAATATTTTTTTATTGTGATATATTATAAAAATCTTTCATAATTCATTCTTACATAAATTTTTAATATGATACATCTTAAATATCTTATTTCCAAAACATTTAAGTTACATAATTCATATGAAAATTTCACTGAAAAATAGAATTTTTCTTAAAGGATGATATAATATGTATATCACAATCATTCAGATAAAAAAATCATTCATAATAAACTTAGTGCCTTCATTGCAAAATTAACTTAACCTTTATTGCAACAATAATAATTTAAATTATAAAATTAATTTCTTAAATGTCAAATCAACTTTTAAATTTTTATGCAACATACTTATTATCCTATTGATAAGATCATTTAGCCTTCTTATTTTGACGAGTTTTGTCAATGATATATCTTATGCAACTTCTTATTCTTAATCAAAACATACTTAAATAAATATTTTAGCAATTTTGATCTTTTCTTTATTATTGCCCCTTAATCTTCAATTATGAATTCACACTTTAATGATTTGATTATTTATTTTCCAATTATTTATCACTTTATTTCATGCCGAGTTAAAGTATATTGTTTTAGTTGGAAGAAAATTATGGTCAAATATCATTTTTATTATCCATTTAACTTTTAGCAATGTTCTTTTCAAATTAGCGAACAAAGAAAGACTAAAGTTTACGATTTTTTCACATCATTTTAATTAAAGACTTTTCATTTTATCTAACAAGATATTTGATTCTTTTAATAAACCATCATTTATCCTTATATCTTGTATTTGTAATGAAGTGTTGCCAATAAATGATCACTCAAACGATTATTATTCGTAATTAATCACATAAAAATTACTAATCATCACCATACTTATTATTATTCATATGCTGACAATTAATTATCATGATAATCATTATCTTCATTTGGAAAGATTAATGATTACATGACACTTAACGATTATCACATATGTCATGTATGTCATGCAACAAAAATGATAACTTTAATGCCTAATCAAAATATGTCTAATCATGAAATAAGCGTCACGCTTAATCCTTAATCGCAATTCTAAAATATATCTAAAGACCTTTATAGCTCTAATTTTTCCATTATTCATAATTAAATTAAAATATTATCTAGCATGACGCACATTTGAATGCAATCAAGAAATCTTTATGTATTTTGATGTTGTGTACAAAATACTCTCTAATTAACCTTCTTGTCTTTCCGCCTTTGGCCTAGATTGACATATACATATACTAATGACCGGACCAGTCAAGTGGGAAAGGTGGGTCACAAACGAACCATGGTGCATCAAGTTCCAAATGTTTTTTCTCAGACATCATTAGCACAATACTTTATGCACAAAACTACTGATTAATGATTACATGACACTTAACTCGTTGCTTTTATTTGTACACCTTCCTTTATGCACAAAACTACTATAAAAGTTAATCATCTTTTGGGAGAAATTAACAAATTTTGTTGTCGACACGTCAATTTTAAAACTTTTCATTGGTCATTTTGCATATACTTCAACAATAATGTCCGTTTGCGAACAATAATGTTTAGCAAAATGAGACATGTAATTCTAATTGTCTTTAAATAGAATTAAAATTATGTTTAAGTCTATACTATGGCGTATCTTATAAGAATCTACTCGTTTTATATATATAGTAACTAATATCAACTTTAATTAGAATAAACTAATTTTCAATAGTCAACTATATATATATGTCTTTTATGAAATATAGGCTTTATAAAATATTTTGTAATTTTATTTACATAATTTTTATTTAGTATTTATTATTTACTAAATATCATTAAAAAAATTACTAAATATCTTTATACTAAATTCATAATTAATAAGATTTTTTTTTAAATTTAACATTTTTTATCTTTCTTTTATTAACTTTATTTGCTAAATATAGATAATAACTAAATTTTATAACTAATTAAGATAATCATCATATTATTTACTATACAAATAACGATAATAATAATTACTTACAGCTACTCCAAAAATTCATAATTGATACACAAAATCAACATCATATTTTGTGATTGGTGATTATATCAAATCAGTCTTGTTGACAAAACAATTATACACATATCACTTGTTATGGCGCATAGATACCGTCATAT